>JAPKID020007877.1:0-10105 GCA_026931265.2 Tropidonophis doriae
GAATCTACTCCAATTTCTCTGTATCATTTGTAAAGTGTGTCCAGTGTCCAGAAAAAAAATGTAGCCAGTTCTATACCCTCATCTGTTTTCAGCACCATTTGAACACATGTGTATAGGTATACGAATGAAAACATGTAATTATCAACTAACGGTAATTGATTCAAGCAAGCCTGCATAGAAAAAGCACAAATACGGGATACAATTAAGGAAATGTAAGTGTTCGTTTTACTATTCATCTTAATCAGAAAGCAATGATCACATGTTCAATGTTTAATTCTCCAAATTAAAGAATTTAAATGTGCATGGATTGTGCACATCATTTAGAAGAGTATTATGATTATAGTACTATAACGAGTGATAAAAACCCATTAATCGAGTGGGTGACTTTAAGCAGTATCTTGCACCCTAATCTATTTTATGGGGTTACTGTGAGGATAAAATGAATAAAATAAAAATAAATAAAATAATAAAATCAAAAAATATGCATAAACATATTACACTATCAGGCAGAAAGCAAAGAGCTATAAATACAAATACATTCATTTTCAGTTTGATTTCTATTTCTTCTCACTGTGGAGTGTTCTGCACACAGAAAATGAGTAAGTTTTGAAGCAGAAAAATGCAAGAACCCTTTTAATTATCCCTCGATATACAAAATATTACAAATCAAACTTGAACGACTGGATTCTATTCTGCAGCAAAAATTGAGAGGTTCCTTAATACAACCAAACCCCATTTTCCCACGGGAGAGGACTCCCAAGTTTACCGATCTTGAGCTCTTCAACATTAAAACTGATTTGCTAACCCACCTCTTTTTTTAAAAAGGCATTTTATTTTATTATCTTGCCTAGTTCAGTATTCTTGGACTCTGAGCAGCAGGATTACCCCATGCACAAAAATGGAAGAGCATTTCGATTCTCACCATGGATGAATGGCTACAAAAGTTGATGGAGCTGGCAGAGAGGGCTAAATGTTGCTTAAATAAAAGAATATAAGTACTTTTCTTCTAATACGGAGACCACTTCTGGACTTTGTGCTTGAGGTGGAAAAAAATGAAACTTTGGTTTTGTGTTTTACTGATTAGATTGATTTGTTTTATAGAAATGGTTAGTTTATATTGTTTTGGAAAAGTAAAAAGTTGACGTTGATGTTAATGCTTTATTCTACTGCCACGCAAAGTCGAAGTCAACACTTTTTCTCTTTTCTCCCTTCCCCCCTTTTCTTTCTCCTTTTCTTCCCCACTGCGTCCTATTATTTGTTTTCATATTTTTGTATTTTATTCTATAATCCAATAAAATGTTTTTTAAAAGTATTCTTTGGCTCTAGAACTTTTAAGAAGTTATCAACACAGGCAACTTTCACGAATCTCCGTCCAGAGGCCGTCACCCCGACAGGGCAGCACAGTATTGATTAGCGGTCAAAGCGTTCAACTCTTCGTTCGTGTCTCCTCGGGCAACTTAGCAGTTTAGACCTTCAGCCTGAAGTCTACGGAGATTCTCAGTCATCCTGATCATGGTTGTCTAAAAATTGCTTTTTTAAAGAGGCAACTGGACTTTCTGGTTTTTATTTTATTTATTTTGTCAAGTATGTATAAGATAACAGATATAAGTATAAACATGATTATAAGCACAGGAAATGGATACGAATAAGTGGGGATAGTTATTCCTTGAAGACGGTTCGCTTCTCATCCAAGAAGAGCTGAAGAAGTTTCGTGGATGAGAAGCGAAACTTCTTCAACGAAAAACTAGAAAGTCCACTTGCCTCTTTAAAAAGCACCTTTGGGACTTCCGCCATTCGGAAGCGTTCACCGAGCATCTCTTCCCAGGGCTCGGCGCCCGCGTCCGCACGAGCAGCTCGCATTCCCAGAAGTCTGTGCGCCCCCCCCCCGCCCCCCACCCCGCGCTCAAGCGCAGCGACGGCAAACCGTCGCTAGACAACGGAGGGCCGCCGCTTCCATAGCAATCATTATAGACAGGGAGGCCGCGTCCCGGCTGTCGCGCGGTTTGCCTTCAAGTCTCGCGAGAACCGCGAGGCCTTCCTGCCTTTGAGAAGCCATCTGGGGCGCCTTCCCGCCGGGCTGGCATGGAGGGGGGCGATGGCTGCGGGGAGCATCTGTTCTCGTTGGAGCTGCTGGTGGAGTCAGCGCGCGTGCAACCCCGGCTGCTGCCGTCGCTGCCACCCGACGGCGGGCCCTTCCTGCCGTCGGTGGCTCTCCGGCTGCTGGATTTCCCGACCCTCCTGGTTCACGCCCCGCAGGCCGCTTCTTGGCCGGTGGTGCCCTTCGGGCGGGGCAAGTCGTGCCTCTTCAGGCTGCGGCCGGACGCTCTGAAGGGCCTCTTGCGGCGCTCTCCGCTCCACGCGCTGCTGCTGGCGCTGCCTCACAACCAGGGTCCCGCCCGCCTCCTCGGCTCGTCCAGCATCTCTTTGGCGGCCGCCGCCGAAGAGTTGTTGCCTGGCTCCGGGCCGGCCACTGGAAGGGGTCACTTCCCGGTGCGCGACCTGCTCGGAGAACCAGTGGGGGAGCTGGCGCTGAGCTACCGTCTCAACAGCCTGGGCTCCTCGGGCCTAGATCACTTCGATCAAGGGGCGGCGGTGGACGAAGCCCTCCCTGGAGACTGTCCGCGGGGGAGAGTTGCGGAGCGGAGGCTCAGTCTGGAGTTCATCTCGGAAGGAGAGGCGGAGCAGGACCCTGCCCCCAGCCGAGGGTCCTTAAGCAGCCCTGATACAGACCCAGAGCTCTTTTCCAGTAGTTCAAGTGGAGAAGAAATCGCAGGAGAGCTGGACAACAATGCCTTTTATCCCCCACCAATGTATTACAGTCAACAAACAGAAAATTGCTTCCCCAGCCCTAAAGCTGCAGCAAGAGTGATAATCATGGCTGCTCAAGATTCACTTCCCAAAGAAGGAACTTCTTTCCCTTTGGTTAAGGAGCAGCCTGTAGTTAGTGCTGAGAAGGCTCTGTCACCCTTACTCGGCAACATACCAACACCGAGTACTTCAGAACAGCTCAGGCAGACTTTAACTCAGTTGCCTCTACTGAATGCTTTGCTGGTAGAACTCTCCTTGTTAAATAGCCAGCCCCTACCACCAGGACCCTCTACAGTGCATCCTCAGTTGGCATGGCTATATCAAAATGCAGAAGATGGTACAAAAATCTTACCCTGTAATGGTAAGAATCTGTGTGCCTGCTGGGATGATAAGAAGAACACCCCACATCGCAAAGAAAGAGGAAGATCACCTAGTCCTAAATTAAAAAGAAATCGCTCAGATCATTTAAAAGGCCTGTCTCCTATCTGTCCTGGCAAAACCTGTACAAAAACAGTATACACTGACAGACCTGTGAGCCCTGAAAAAGTTAATACCAAAGAAAGTTCTCCCACTAGAAGGAAAATCTCTAATGGGATGCCGAATACATTTAAGCTTCGTGTTCAGCGATCCAGTCCAGGTATGTTGAAGGGTCATGAAAAGAGAGAACATCGTCGTAAAAAACTTGGCGACTTGTCATTTGAAAAAAAAGGTAAAAGCTCTTTGACTAAAGAAAAAATATTGAAGGGCTCCCTCGACCATCATCCAAAGTCTTCTGGGCAATATGATGAAAAAAGCATCTATGATCAAAATGCTCAAATTAATGAAAATGTTGAGACTTTAATACAAAGCAGTGTTGGCCGAAATAGCTCTATGACCACAAAGAAAATAAACTCTCGTATTACCAAAAAATTTGGAGCCAGTTGTATGAAGAATAAAGACAATGCCAAAGGGAAGTACTTGTATGAAAGTGTTAATTCTAATTATAAAGAAAAGAGCTTGGAAGTCCATCTGCCAAGAGTCTTTTTACAGGACGCTGAAGCCCTTGAAAATCCAGTAGATGCTGAGATACAAAAATGTTTGCAAAGTGATTGTAATATTCCATATATATATAAAGATAGGCACACCAACAACTTGGAAAAGAGTCATGCACGTCAGAATTCAGATAGTTTAGTAGTTACTTCTGAAAATGCAGCCTATTCAGAAGATTTTACCAGTATTGACAGTTGTGGGGAAAGCTTTGAAGCTCCAGAGAACAGTCCTGGACCTTTATCTATAAATTCTGATCACAGTCAGTCAGGCATTGACTCCAACTCTAAAAATTCCAGAAGTCCTCCTGCTAAATGTATTTCACCTCTTCTTCCGAAGGTTTCAGCTATATCTCCTGTTCAGACTCGTAAAAAGACATACAATTTAAAATCTAACAAAAACAAATTAGGCATTGGATTGAACACATTGGATGATGATTCCCTTGCAAGAACTTTAAGAGACCAACTTGCAATTCATGAAAAGGAAAAAGTTACACAGACTTTTGAGGACGAACGAATACAGCCTGATAAAAAGTGTAACATGATAAAAAGCCAGTCATCTCTAGAAAACAGCCATTCTGCAAGGACATCTCAAGTTAGTTCTTACTTGCCCTCTAGTATGTCTGACCTTGAATTTAGTGGTCTAGAAGAAAGCAAAGCACCTGGTAATGAAAAAGAAGATAGCTTCGGAAAGATAAATGCAAATCAGTGTAAACATATCAGTGAATTAGTAATAAACAAGCTTCCAGGATATACAATGTAGCAATCAATAGTAATGGTAAAATCGAACCGAAAATGTTTTAATGTTTAATAAGAAAACGTTTTAAAGGCATTTCAACTTTTTTTTTTACAATTGTAGGCTTTGCAGTTTTTAGATTAATGCACAATTCACACTTTGCAGTTCTGTGCAGTTGGCTTGTTTCTTTCTTTCTCTTTTTCTTTCTTAGTTTTAGCTGTGTCCAAATCTTCCACATTTTCATATGATGTAAAGGTTTTCTGTTCATATAAAAATCTGTTCTCATTGAGCATAGGAAATGATTTAGTGTGCTTAAAGTAATTCTCCCAATTTGTAATTTGTCTTAATTTTTCTTTCAAACTAATAATAAAGCAAAAAATAACTAAAGGCCACTAGAAAAGAAGTAAACTATAGTTGATTGTAGACTACTTAAGACATACTTAAGCAAACCAATTTTTGTTTGCACTTTGGAATTTAAGAGTTATAGTTATTAGTGAAGAAAAAATTGTTCAGTAAAATACATAGTTTAAAAAACAAGGTTTCCTCAAAAACAAGCAGAACATTTTCAGAACATGATTTGAAAAATACTGTTACTTCAATTTCAATGCCCAGTTATATGTTAATCTTAACAGTTATTTTTCCTATAATATTATTCTAATCTGTGGTTATGACATTAATTTTAAGTTTTAGTTCGTAATTTTTAAATATTAAATCCAAACCTAGTGCCTCCTGTTTTTGTTAGCACTTTGTCATAATCATTGTGTCTTCAATTTGCACTATTTTCAAGTTAATTCCACCTGTTGCTAATTTGTACAATATGTTGGAAGGGAGAAATTGAATCCTATCTGTGGAATGGTATGTTGCATATACTTTTCCCAAAATATATGCTACTAATATTTAACACTTTAAAATATTTTTTTAAAGTAATGACAAAACCCTGCATCAAATATATTCAGTAGCTTTAAGGAAAATTCTGTCATTTTTATAGCAGGTGTAAAAATGACATAGCATAATGGGTAGCCAATAGTAGACATGCATTTGTGTCTGCTAGTGATCAAAGATCCAGATTAAAGTTCCCAACTTAATTGAGTCAACTTCCAGAAAACATGGGCTTAATACATTTAATTCTCTTGATACATTAACCTTGCCATGCCCTGTATGCAGATAAGTACACAGGCAAGTATAAAGCTACTAAATGAAGTGGTTTACTAGTTATATTAGTAAGTAAAGGAGATCAATTCAATGCCCGTATTGTAAAGAATGCTGGTGGCTTTTTGGCCAGAGATATTTTTGACATAAAAAGAGAGAGATAAACTTTTAGAATAGATATTTTCATAATCAAGATTAAAAAAAACAAGTTAGAAAGATTAGCTAGTTCACAACATATAGTATGTTAGGTAGTAAGAGGGTAATAATATGAATATTATTTATAATTCATGAAAAAAATTGTTCTAGTTTCTTTTGAAGAATCTGCTACTGGTCCTAAAAAGTAGTAACAAAAGATTTCAGCAAACTTTTGGTAAAAGCAAATATCTCCTGCACTAATTTAATTTAATTTAATTTAATTGGACTTATAAACCGCAGCCTATCTCCCCGAAGATCATTTAAAAGGCCTGTCTCCTATCTGTCCTGGCAAAACCTGTACAGAAACAGTATACACTGACAGACCTGTGAGCCCTGAAAAAGTTAATACCAAAGAAAGTTAGCCAGTTATCTTATATCTTAGCCAGTTAGAGAGAGTGAATCATCAGAAAGTGTTTTCACTTGCATGATGCTATAGACTTCCCTTAGCCATCCTGGACAGCAAATATGGCTGAAAAACTGTCCTTGTGATTATGGAGAAATGGCCATTTCTGGACACATCCTTCTTTGCTGCTCTTTTTATACAGACTTTTGAGTAAAATTTATTTTCCGGATAATAACCTAACTGTTTGGACACCATTTATCTTCAGTGGTTGTTTTAAAGATCAACAGATTGTAGTCACAGCACAAGTAGCTAGATTCTGCACAGCAGCACTAAAATTGGCTGGAATCTTATGAATAATCCATTATAAACATTTTATTCAATTAATACACCATTTTTTTTATTTTACCCTGTTTAGTACCTAACAACTGTAGGCCTCCACAATTTAAGGAAAATATTACATTATTATGCTCTTGTTTGTATGTAACTGTCAAATTATGATTTCAATATAGATTTTGTTATTATTTTATTCCAGAATGTTTAACTAAATACTCTGAGCATTTTAAATTGTACTGGTCTTTGACTGTAATAAATATTTGCCTGACTAGTAAGAGCAAGAATTGTACAGTAACACCTTGTAATCTCTCACACCTTCCCAATTATTGCTCTGCTTTTGTTATTTAAAAAAAGGCTAAACAATATGAATATGCTACACTTTATACCTAAATTACTGAGATGCAGTCAGTATAGAATATGACATTGGATTCCCAGTTTGACTCCCAACATTTCAATGTGGAATCTATCTATCGCAGGATGGCAGAATTGGCATTTGTCCTGTGGTGATTTATGATGTGCCAAGGGAAAAATTACATGTCAAAATTTACTTTCATTGAAATAATGAACTAATGTTGGCTTTAGCTACCAATTTCCAGATTATGATCGAAACCAAGCCAGAAGACCAGTTGCTTTCTTGTATTAAAATGTTTTGAGATGACATTCTTCTTTATAATTTAAGATTTTGTACAGGCTTTTTAAAAAAAGATATAAGGACTTGATCATTCATACAATGGTCCATTTTCCCTATAGAAGAAATCTAAATTCAACCTCCTTATTTATGTTTGGCCTTTTGCATAAAATCTGGTCAGAGCAGTTTAGTTTTACCTTGAGGTATTACATAATGCATTCTTTCAGTCCAGTTCATTTCCATGATGAACAATTTTTGAGTTTAAGAAAATTCATATTTCTTGGGATTTTTGTTAACTAAGGCAAAAACGGTAATGTTTGATATGTTACTGAGTTTGCTTTAATCTATTAAAAGATTAAAATGACTTGCTGATGTTTCTGCTGTCTTGTGCATATATATTGTGCTATGAACCAAGTAAAATTGATCATTTAAATGTTTTGTTACTGTGTGCTGAAAATCGTTATAAATTATGCTGCAACCCACTTTATAAAATCTCATGCTACTATAAAGAATTCTGAGGGAGTTTAAGGATTGTTGTAAAAGATTAGGGAGGAAATCCCTCATTCAAAAACAGGACTCAAGTTAGGATCCAAGATTCCAAATATGAAAGCATTTCAGATTACATTACAGCCATGCAAGATAAATGCATTTCATCGTGTGCTTAGCTGGGCCCCTTGGTCATTTTGGCATTCTACAGAGGTTCTGTAATTACCAGTTTCTGTGTTAGGGGATGGGGAAAGCATAATGCAGAGAAAACTGATAAACTGAGTGCTTTGATTCTCCAAGTATGGCATTTTAAAGACAGCGTAAATCACAATTGAAGATAGATCCTGCCTCTAGTCTGATGCAGTATTTAAGATGTTGGACAAGGAGTATGCTGTGAGTGGCCTTGGATCAATCACTATTTGGGCTTTGGCCAGTCTCTTACAAAAAGTTATTGTAGTGATGCAGGTATACAGTTGGGGGGATGGGGGAATTGTTTCCCCTTTCAGAAGTTCTGAGGTTTTGCATACATGAAATATTTCATTATATTTTAGTTCTGAGGTAACCTGAAGCACCAAAATTATATGCCGTCCTTGAACTCTTCAGGGGCTCCAGAGTGACCTCTGAAAATGGAGAGATATTTTTCTGCCATTTCAGAGTAAGAACCAGTCTTTTAAAGTGTAGCCTAAACTTCAAAGTACTGTAGGTTTATTGCAAGTTTCAAAACAAAACAAAAAAAACTTATCTCCATAACCCAAGATGCTGCTCCAGCCATTCAGAAAGAGCAGCATCCATCACAAAACAATACTGTAATAAATCCAGTAAAATCACTTATTAAAAATAACGCCAAATATAAAATTCATAAACAGTCCCAATGCTGAGGAACAACTCAACCAATGGACTCTACTTCTCCCAGACTGCAAGTCTGCCTCAAGCACTAGAAAGTAAGTCAAAGGTGGGACAATTCCCCCTCAGGTGAGTTTTTCCAAAGAGGAAGGAGCAGCTCCAATGGACTGAAAAATCTATCTACAAATCTTGATATCACTGTTATATATCTGTTTATTTTATTTCACTCCACTTTTTTCCCTATAGTTTGCTGTATCTTTTTTATTTTTAATTTTGAGTTTGCAATGTGGTTTTCTTTGGTTTTGGGCTATACATAAATCAACTAGTAATTATTATTATTATTTTGCCTTTTCTTCATGAGAGAAGTTGAAATGTCCTCTTCTGACTGACTGTTGATATAAAAAAAAATCAACTTCCCACCGTTCAGAAATAATTTGCCACTTGATCCATTTTTTATAATTAAACACAATGGATTTTTGGAATTACATTCCAATAATTTCAAACTGCAATTTCTTATAAAAGGGTATATGAACTGTGCATGAACCACCCAGGGCTGTTCGAGTCAGAAGATTGGAAGGCTCTCCAATGGTTCCACATTTAATTCCTAATTTATTTTGTTACTATGAAAGTCAAAAAGTGAAATTACAAATTTATTACAGGTGGTCCTTAACTTATAACTTAGTTGGGATAAGAATGTCCATTTCTAAACAAGGCAGTTAAGAGAGTTGTGCCTGATTTTGACCTTTTTTGCCACAGTTAAGTGAATCGCCACAGTTAAGTTAATTATTCAGTCATTAATCCAGCTTACCCTCACTGACTTTGCTTGTCAGAAGCCAGCTGGGTAGGTTGCAAGTAGTGATCACACAAACCCAAGACACTAAAGCTATCATAGTTAGCAAGCACCTGAATTTGGATCACTTGGCAGGATGCTGCCAGTGTTGTAAGTATGGGGATAGGTTGTAAGTCAGTTTTTCAGCACTGTTGAAACTTTGAACAGTCACTAAACAAATGGTTCTAAGTCAAGGACTAAGTGTACAAGTAGCTGACCCTTACTATTTTCTTATGCCCTAATTATATAACAAATGTTTTGCTAATATCCAATAAAAAAGAGAAAATGTATTAGTGGAAATGGTACCATATTCATAATTATGCAATATTACAAATTTATTTAATAGAGGAGGAGGAAGAGGATTATTATAAAGTGCCTTTATAATGTTGTAAAAAGGATACAGTTACCAAGTTACTATTTTTAATTAACAAGAAAAAAAGGAATTTCTTCCAAGATTTCATGATTTTTTCCCCTTAAATGGCCTTTTTAAAGAATTAATGCACAATCATGAATGGGGTCATGATCACGTTGAACCTTTTACAAACTATTAAGAGCCACAGAACCAGGAAAATGAATGAATAAATTCACACATATCCAAACTCAGAGGAAAACATTTTACTTTGGGTGGCCAACTAGTTTTCACGAGATCTGAGGGAAAGGCATGAAAGCAGTGCTCCATTTATCCTCCTTCCTTCCTTCCTTCCTTCCTTCCTTCCTTCCTTCCTTCCTT
>JAPKID020007878.1:0-10105 GCA_026931265.2 Tropidonophis doriae
ATAAGCTCAATAAAATAAATTAAAATAAAATAAAATAAATTAAAAGAACTCCATAAACAATTGTTGCGAATGTGATACAATATAATTCTTTTCCATAGCTAGCTCAAATAGCAAGTTAGTCCTTTCCTCTCTCCATTCAAATGGAGAGGACTTTTTTGCTTGCCGCTCAGTCCGAGGGGGGATTAAAAATTCCCCCCTCCAATATTCATTTAAAAGAGATTGAACTGGAACTTACAATGTCTTATCGCTATCCTTCATCAATAGCCCAGGAGATTTGGGAGCATCCTTCGCCTCCGGCCTTTCAGATGCTCTTCTCATTCTGCTTTCTGTTTCCGAGCTCCATCCGGCGAAGAGGCAGGATCACACACCCCCTTTTTGCTTGCCAGCTCCTAGGTTGAGGCTGGAGGTGTATTAGCCAGCCGCCGCCAGGCTGGGGGCTCCCAGTGAGCCATCCCTATGGCAAAAGACCCCCCCCCCAGGTCTTTTGTGCTCCCGAAGGAGCCCACGGTACAGCAAGTGGCAGACAGCGCACAAAGAATGTCAGTGGCCTTCGGGGACCGGAAACGTTCTCCCAAAGTACTCAAATCTTGACCATGTGGCCATGGGACGCTGTAATACTTGTAAATACCAGTCATAAAGTTACTTTTAACTGAATGAGCCGTAAACAGGCTGGCCATTATACACTGAGGTGCATGGAACACTGTTATCTTTCCACTAAAGTGGTACTTATTTCTGTACTCGCATTTGCATGCTTTCTAACTGCTAGGTGGGCTGAACTGGGACAAGTAACAGGAGCTCATCCCATCACATGGCACTTGGGTCTCAAATCTGGGCTGTCAGTTTTCTAGCTGACAAGCTCAGCATCTTTAACCACTGAACCACTGCAAGCCCCATATTAGATTTATATTATGTTTCAAAATTAACTGAGCAGCAGCTAATAGTTCTTATGTTTTAAATTGTAGTTTAAAGAAAACTTGTTTGTTTCAGTCTGTTGAGAGATGATTAACAGCTCAGTTTCTGGGCTGTATATTTTCTGTGTTCTATACATAAGATTAGAAAATGGCTTGTATGTGGGTTTACAGGTTCTTTTCATTTGTTGTAATGTTCAGAGACCCTGGGTTATATTTGTTTCTTCTATTGTGTATGGTTTCAGTCATTTGGAGCCATTTGTACACCTAGTAGGACATCTTGCTTACTTTTATTCTAAGCATGTGGCACATGATATGGTACTTGTTTTAAGATTAAATAGGTTTAAAAAGAGCACTATTTTTTTTCTGTTTAGGGCTGTTTTTGCTTCATCTTTTTCATCTAGAACAGAAGTCCCCAACCTCTGGTCTGCTGATCAGTACCGGTTTGTGGAGATATGCAAGTGGCAAACGAGCACAAGAAGCTCTGTTTGCGTATTTGCGGGATTAGGTTGCATGTGCGAAATCCTTCCTCCCCCACTGCCATTGCTGGTCCATGGAGCCCAAAAGATTGGGGACTGCTGATCTAGAATGTAAGACTGACATTACACTGCAATTGCATTTCTCTATTTTCCTTAGTTATTTTAGCTTAACCATGTTTTTTTAATTCTCTATTTAAACACCACATGTGTTCAGTGATTGAGTTTATGCAGTAGTAAGCCATAACTGGATGTATTTTACCATTTTATGTATATTGATTGCCATATTTGCAGGTGATGTTGCATAAAAAAGAAGAAAAAACCACAACAACTACACATTTTTGACAATAGGACATTATGTGAGTTATATGGAAAGTGTTTTATTCTTTTCTATAGAATTGTGGTTAATCTGTGCTACAGAGCTTTATATCTTTATATCACAGCTTAGTTTTCTTTGTTCATTTCTCCGCCATATACAACCGAAAGCATGTAGATTCCATGTTACATTAATAGTTTGCGCAGACTTGTTCTGCTATCCCTTTGGGTTTAGGAAAGTTTATTTGCTCAAAATATTGTAGTTGATTAAATGTGCTTTGTCAAGTAGTATTTATGTTAGTTTCAACCTTTGAGAGGGTATGATTCAACAGATAATATATTTAGAGAGAGATTTGGTGCAATAGCTTTAAATTTCAAGGTTCAATTTATGTTTCTATTGGAAGGAACATTTTAATCACCAGTGAAGCAAGCTATTTTGAGAAGTTCTGGATAGTCTACCATATTTTTTTATAGTGGAAGCTAACAGTAATAACAATGTTCACTTACCTGAAGAAGAACAACATTACAGACTTTTAAAATAACAGCAGTCAGTCTCAATTTACAATACAGGTAGTCTTTGTGATAGCAACAGTAATGGAATCTGAAGTGAACCGCTTCATTAATGATACTCCTTCTCTGCTCTCCCTAGTGCATTTATTAAACGAATGCATGGATCATTAAGTGGAGCATGAGGTGCCTCAGGGTTGAGGGAAACCCTGCGAAATCTAGTGCAAGCACAAAGCCACCTACATTGGACCTCTGAGGTCCCCTAAGGCCCAGACCCGAAGAACCTCATGCTCCCCTTTCAGCCCCTTGGGACATAATCATTGTCCAATCTGTCACAATCTCACACTTATATTTCAACAATCCTCAGAGGTCAAGGTAATGAAGGAGGCTGCTCTTTTGCTGGGTCGTGCGGCAAATTAAGGAGAAGAAATCATGCTGGTTTCCTTTTCATTGCCTGCATTACCTCCCCCAGTAATAGCTATTCTCACTTTACGCTAACACAGTCAATGCTGAGAGAGCTAAAGTTATTGCTAGTGAAAAGAAGAAACCCTGCTGATTTGCTTCTCACTGATAACCTTAGCTGACCCAGCATTAGCTGTGTAAGCATAAAGCTAGCATGGCCTAACAATGGATTGGCCTTTTCTAGGCAACATCCTGAGCCCCAAATACCTTCAAAAGGTAAGTGAACAGTTACTGTGGGTGGGCAGGAATGTGTGAAATCCAAAGCAGGCCCAGTGTCTATGGGGACGCTGTAAGGAAGGATGGGAGAAATAGATGGATGGGCATGCTGCAACATCTCTACAGTTGGTTGTAAGGGCAAATGTATGGGGGGTGGGGTGCAGGCATTATAACTGTGAAATGGGATCATATATAGTTTTTTGGGGGGGGTTGGTTGTAACTTTGAACAGTCATTAAATAATTTGTACCTCGAATACCACTATGCTAGCATAAACAATGTTAATGGATTAGAGAATTATAGACAAAAACAACTGGAAGGCACCAGATTGGCAACTCCTGTTACATACGGCTACAAACAAGGTTTTCACAGCAGTCATGAGGCCTTATCAGTGCCTTATGCCAGTTATGAATTCCAGAATGATAAGTATTGGATAGAGGACTATTGGTTGATACCAAGTGATTTCCAAAAAGGATTTTTAACTCTTAATTATTTCAGAAAACAATCACTTATTCTACCTAAATGAAGCCATTTAAATTGGAGTCAAATTAAAACAGTTTTGTGGGCCAGTCCAATTTTTGGACTGACTGTTCATGATACTGCACTTGCCTCCAATTTTGAGGATTTAATTTAAAAAAAACTTTGCAAAGTGCCCTGGCAGTCTCATTTGTATGATTTTTAAAAAAATGTTTCTTTTGAAAATGTTTCATCATAGGACAATTTTAAAGTGGAATATGTTGGAGATAGATAAGTTGAAGTAGAAGATTAGTGGTAATATTTGTCTACAATGATTGCTATTCTACAATGTTTGCAGAACAGCATATATTTGGAAAACAATTCATAATAATTCATAATTTAAAGTTGTAGATCATGATAAACAAAAGCTTTTATTAGATATATCTTCAAACTCTTTTTGTAATCTCCCTCTTCCCTCATTATGCCACTGAATACATGTCACATCACCAAAACGTTCCATGTTGCCTTGACAACCAAAGTATTATTTACCGTGAAATATTCAGCACAGAAGGATTGCCCACTCTGTGCAAGATTATTATTTTATTGTGTTGATAAATTATTATATGTTATATTGTTATTAATATAATAATTATTAAGATTATTACTATCCAAATAGCTGAGTCTTTTATGTTAAGTGTAGTAATAATAATAGTGTGTGCTATGTTGATTGCATAGAATTGTATTATAAGTTGCTATATTTTGACGTTTTTTACATTATTGTCATAGCCTCTGACTCAAAAAATTAATGTAGTATCATTAAGAAAGGAAAATGTGCTGCATCAGAGTAACAACCAAACAAGCTCCATTACTCATGCAAACAAATCATATCATATGCTGTAATCAACCCTTTTCATTTCCTCACAAAACTGGAATACAGATTACAGTCTTCTTGCACATCAAAGGAAAAATTACTAATTGTATAAAATATGCAGCTTAATTCCATTCATTCCACTCATGGGACAAGAAGCCAGTCCAACATTTCCTTGGTTACCCCTAGCCTTTTCTCATCAGACATTGATTATATATGCCCAAAAGCACACTATCTATGTTATGTATTACACAGAGATGGAAATGATAGGATTGTGAATGGTAGTATGGTATACATGCATAAGTAATTTCACAATAAATGTGAAGCATTTGTGGTGGTTTGTACAATCTTTCAGACCAATAGAAAGTGACTCATTTGAAGGCCAATGAAATGCAGTTGATATTTGCATAATAGCAAATACTAATATTAGCATATTAGTTTAGTTTAGTTTAATTTATATTGTTATACCGCCTTACTCCCAAAGGACTCAGGGCGGTGATTAGTAAGCAGTTAAGGATGTTATGGATGGTATGATAATGGCAAGGATGTATAGATAGTTTCAATCTTAGGGGAATCCTTGCCTAAGGTTATCTTCAAACTAGAATAGCAAATCATGGGATTCATTCTTGAGAATTGTATGAGGAACTGGAGGGAATGTTGCTCAGATTTGCAAATGGCCTAAATTTGGGTGGGATAGCTATGGTATATTTAGAAAAATCTTAATAAATTAGAAAAAAGGATTGAAAACAGCAGAGGAATATTTACTTAGGAAACAGAAATAAAATGCAAAGGCATGGTAGGAATGAAGGAGTTGACTTGGCAAGAGAATTAATGAAGATATTCTTAGGATAGTAATTTATTGCAAACTGATTATGAGTCAACAGTATAAAATGGCTGCAAAATGCAAATGCAATTTTAGGCTTATTAAGTATATGTAATATATTTAATTTAAAAGTCTAGAATCCAAATCACAGAATTAATACTGCATTATTCCGCATTGGCTGAACTCCCTTTTGAGGTTTTTTTATTTATCTATTTATCAGACATAGGAACCACCCATCTCCCTTGCATAGATACTTTTTGTTCAGTCCTAGCAAATCACAGGATTCTGACAAAGTGAAACATGCTCAGGAAAGAGCAGGAAGGATGGTTAGAGAATTAGAAAGAATGAAAATACCAGTTAAGTATTAGGAAAGTGTCCCTATCAATAGCAACAGCTTTACAGTGGAAGCAGTTAGCCAGAAAGGGTTGTGCTGTCATTCACAGAGGCTAAACAACCATGTGTTTTGAATGCTTTAATTTGGATTCACGCAAGGAATTAATGTAGGACTTGTTGACCAAATGATTCTCTTTAATTCTGATCCTGTATTTGAAAAGATGCTAGGATAATATCTGGGAAAAAATACGAAAACCATTCATGGTTTAATTCCTAGCAATGGTTTCTCTGAGCAGCTTGAGACTACCCAAAGATGTGTGGTTAACAACCTAAAGGAAGTTACTCTTGAATCTTCTCTTTTCTACCTGCAGTATCAAAATCCTATTGTTAGCAGTGAATATCTTAGGTTTGTTTCTTATGTTCCTTTTGTTTTTCAGTGGCTTAAGCTCAACAGATGAAAGTGTGTGTAAAAAGAAGAAGAAGAAACAGAAACGGAAGAAAGAAAAAGGGGAGCAATTTGATCTGGTCCAAGATCAATCTGCAAAGGTAAAAAAAAAACATTTTTCAGTAGATTACTATGTTGAATTCTTCCAAACCTTCATGCCTGTGTAATGCTTATCATATTTACTTTGGGGTATGTGTGCAAGTAGAAGCACTAAGAATCCAAATTGAAGCTGCTTGTTTCTTTCAGTTCGAGTAATTATATGCTCATGGTCTATCTACCAACAGTGATATAAATTAGCAGCTCTTTCTTGGGGGAGGTGGTTCCTTGGGAGAGTGTGTGATTGACTATGCAATATTTCTTACTCTTGCTCAGGATAGGTAGAGATGTAAAGAGAGAACATATGCATTTTATGTAGTCTTTAGAGGAGAAAAGCAGGATATCTCCCCACCCACCCCCAAAAAAGGAGAACCGTTTAATTTTTCTCAAAGGGCAAATAATGAAGGCTGGTCAGTCTATTATTTTTTCTACATTTGGTTCATATAAAGGTGAATTCATTGCCAGCAGAAAGGATGCAGGAGATTCAAAAAGCCATTGAGCTCTTCTCTGTAGGACAAGGGCCTGCTAAGACCATGGAAGAAGCCACTAAACGCAGCTATCAGTTCTGGGATACACAGCCTGTGCCCAAGTTAGGTAGGTATGAAAAGAGGGTCTTTTTCTTTTTCCCTTTTTTGTTTTAAGGAAAATAAAGCACGTGCAAACTGTACACATAACTCTTGACTTATGACTGGTTACCTAATGACTATTGAAAATTACAATCAGCCTGAAATGGGTGTTTTGTGGCCATCAAGCACTTCTTGCTATTGTAAAATGTATCATATTCATATATCCCATCACCATCCCATGACTGCATATTAAGTGCTTGGGAGTCACTTTTATGACCAGCTATGCAGTCTCATGTCTATCATTTGCAACATTTTTTGCCAGTTTTTTTGGCAAAAAACGCCTGTTCAGAAGAATGGGTTCACACTAATGATTGTGGTGTTTTCTTAACAACCACAGTGATTCATTTAATGATCACTACAAAAATGATGTAAAGCATGTAAAACAACTTAATAACAAGAAATCTGGTCCCAATTGCAGTCATAAATCAAGGACTATCTGTAAGTTCGCGCCTTTCATGCAACATTGAGAGACAGAAGAAGAATCAGGTTAGAAACAATACTCATCCAAATCCAGGAACTGACTAGACGTAGACTGAAAACAAGAATAAAATGTGAGCTAGTGGGGACAAGGCTGTTCGACCTTGAGCTGTAAATATTTTTTTCTAAGGCTGTCTTGTAGCAATAGTGCCATAGGAATCAGAAGCATGGAAGATTGGAGCTGCCCAAACAAAAGGTAATAAAGCAGTTTGTGAGTTTAGACAGAAAGAGTGACTAGGCAAGGCTAGGAAAGTTTCTTGGAGAGTAAATTCTCACGTATGGAGACAACTTGCTTTCATTCTTGTTTCCCTTCTCTCAGGTGAGGTAGTAAACACTCATGGACCTGTTGAACCAGACAAGGATAACATCCGTCAGGAGCCTTATACCTTGCCTCAGGGCTTTATGTGGGATGCCCTGGACTTGGGGGATCGAGGTGTGGTGAGTAGGGATGAGGCACAACTAACCATCCTTTAAATTTCTTTTTAAAACGATTGCCTTCCCTCACCCTTCTTTCTGCTGTTACGATGTTTCATCACTTCTTCTAGCATCAGCTTTAGAGTCCTGTTTTTTTTTTAAATTGAACTCTCAAAGCATTTTATTAATGATCCTAAATTCCTTTTTTCTCTTATCTGCGTTAGACACAATGATTGACATAGCTGCTTTTGCACCTGCCCTCTTTGTTTTGTTCAACTATATAGTCCCTCTTCTCTTTCCCAGCCGCCTTCAGAAACCTTCCTGAAAGCAGTTTCTTTTGTAGATTTTGTGAGAGCATCTTTTGCAGAATTGTTTTGCAATTTCATTTTGTAGTGTTTAGCTTGACTCGCTTGCTTGATTCTACTGTCTCTGGGTTTCTATTCATATTCTACTCACTTGTGTCACAGTTTAACTCAGAATCTCATTTGTTGAGAATATGAAATACCTCCTTACCTTAGAGCCAATGTTGATTTATACTGTTATAGTTTAAAAACTGCTCCTTTCGGGACTGATTTAAAATTTTATGCACAAACAGTGCTGTAAATCCATAGGTATTATTTCTTCACTAGAATTGGATTAAAATTATTTGCTAAAATCCATTGTCAGGAGCAAATTTTTCCTATAGCCATTTCCACCTCTGCCATAGTGTGTTGGTTGTTTTCCCCACAGTGAACCTCTAATAATCAGTAGGTGCCCTTTTTTCTCTTAATAGAGAAAACTTTACTTCTTTAAACAGATTATCCTTCTCCTTTTTACTTTCTTTAGCTGAAGGAACTGTATACTCTCCTGAATGAAAACTATGTGGAAGATGATGACAACATGTTTAGGTTTGATTATTCCCCTGAATTTCTCCTGTGGTGAGTTATAGTTTTTCCTGAATATCTCAGAGGTGTCTGTCCATTTTTCTTTCTTGTACAGAAGACCATAAAGATAAACTACTTCCTTTCAACAAATATAGCACAGAGGTTTTCTCCAAGTGGTGGGGAGAAGATTTGTTGTGTTCATCTTGACATGTTAGCTACTCCCTAAAATCATTTTTTGTCGAAAGACTGAAATCCCCTTTTGCAGGAGATAGGATAATCTTTCTTATCTGCATTAGGCAAACCTATTTTTATCTTCCTGAATAGTTAGCATATAGCAAACAAGTCTCCACTTACAAGTTCACAGGCTGAAATGCTGCTTCTAGCAAAGTAACTTAGTTCAATGTGCTACACATGCATAACTTGAAAGGAGAACTGTAGAAAAATAAGGAATATTTAAAAAAAAGATCTGAAAACTATGATGGGGTCCTGCTTTGGGGGTCCTTGCATATAGTGAATGAGCGGCTATGTTTCTTTCAGGTAAACATTTGACAAGTCAATCGTTTCTTTCTTCTGTGTGACAAAAAGGCCCACTAAGAAGAACTGCTCATATTAGTGTAATAGTGCAATAGATTTCCCTTCTATATTCATTTAAATTGAGTTGGTGGGAAAAGACATTTTAAAGTTTAAGTGAGATCCTGACAATAAGATGATCCTTCTTTAGACAAGGACAGCCTAAGCTTATTACTGTTAGTTCACGTAAATCAGTCAGAAGAAAAACCAAGGTAAATATAAGATTTCTTCATTGTCCAAAATGGTACCTCTTTTAGACACAGTAATCCCATATTAGCAGCTTTCTTAGGACCCAGTGCTTTGTGTTCAACATACCTGCTATGGAGGTTTTAGCTAGGATTGAATCAAAATCGCTATTGGAATAAGACCTTGTGTTAGTACTGCATTTGGTCCCTTATCTGGAAGCCTTGGCATTCAATAATTTGGGATTTCTCCAGCCAACTTGCTCCATTTCACTCAGTTTTGTTATTGGCTTTGAAGGAAGAAACTTTCTTTTCTCTGCTGCAATGGACTAGAAAAGCAAGGATGACTCTTCCATCTTTCTTTTACTAGCCTCTTTGGCTTTCATGTTGGGCCTTTGAGCAAGAGGCTGCCCTGCACTTTGTCACTTTGGAAACACAGTTGGTTTCCCATGAAGAAAAAGTAGTCTTCTATTTATCTTTTGCAAGTGCTGTGCAATTTTAGCCCATAGTTCCTTTTATAGTCTTGCTTTTAATTCATGCAGGGAATCCTTATGAATGAAAAGCAGACAATTGGTTGACAGGGAAGTTTGCATTGTGTTATTAAATGCCTAAAGGTTCTCTTTCCTATGAGATTCACACTCATAAAATTTCCTTTGTCTCCCTAATGCTGGCATACCTGGCTCCATCCTCTGGCCACTGTAAATGTCTTGTGTTAAATGGTGACATGCTACAAGTTCTTGAATCAAAAACATTTTACTTTACAACATTGTGGATTTTCTCCAGGGCTTTGCGTCCTCCGGGTTGGCTTCCCCAATGGCATTGTGGTGTCAGGGTGATCTCAAGCAAGAAGTTGGTTGGCTTCATTAGTGCTATTCCAGCTGCTATCCTCATATATGAAACGTAAGTCAAGTCACACTTCTCTGTTTATGAGTCGAAGAGTTACCATTCCCAAACTGCCTCTCTCCTTCCCACCCTTCCTTCTTTTCTTCCTTGAACTATTCTCCAAAGCAGCCGAGGGCAGAACAAGAAGCAATGGGTGGAAACTAATCAAGGAGAGAAGCAACTTAGAA
>JAPKID020007879.1:0-10105 GCA_026931265.2 Tropidonophis doriae
GCCTCTTTGATGTAAATGTAAGCAAGATGACTGAATGATCAAAATCAATGTCAAACTGGCCAAAACACTCAATTTCACATATTTCAATTTCACAGAAATATGAGCTTGCTCTCAATCTAATCCTTCTAAAATAGTCTGACCATCCTCTCTATAATAATATTTTACTTGTTATCTATATAATTTGCAAATATCAAGGCTAGTCTATTTTTATTTGAATGGGTTCACACATTGTACAAATTGTACAAAATCTGTTTCAGGTGTACGTAGCATTTTGTGGGAAACAATTGATGGTTCCCTTCTTATATTCTTCTGTTTCCCCATCTTTCAAAAGAAATTCTTTTTAGTAGCCAACATACTGGCGATATTGTTTTAATTGGGATTTTTCACTGAAACATTTTCACATTTAGGGCTGCACAGCTTTGCTTTGTGATCTTAAGGGCCTAAGGCTGCACAAAGCAGCCAGTTTTCTTTCTGAGCTCTCTTCCTAAGCATGGATAAATCTTCCACTTTTCATGGAGAAAACACTGAAAGTCAAAGTCTTTGAGAAACATGATACACATTTCATTAAGATTCTCAAAACAGAAAAACAAATAATCCTGGACTGAACTATTATAGATGTGGAACCCCTTACAATGTTGTCCTCAACAGAAACTGCATATTCTTTTATAAGGTTTTATTAAATTTTGTGTTTTGGAATCATGGGAGAAAAGTGAAAGCATTTTGAGGTGGCAAACAACAGCAGAACCAGTTTGATGTAGAGGTTGAAACATCAGGCTAGGAACTCAGAGACTGTGAATTCCAGTGCCACCTTAGGTACAAAGGGCTAGTCACTTTCTCTCAGCCCTAGGAAGCAGCTGTGGCAAGCCATTTCTTAAAAGCTTTGCCAACAAAACTGTAGCAACTAGTTGAGGCAATCTCCAGGAATTAAAAATTGATTCAAAGACATCCCTCCCCCCAAAACAAAATCCAAAATCCAGAATAATCTGTAAGGTGTTCTAAAATGCAGCATAATTAGTGGCAAACTATAAATTCCTCATTTAGGAAAAACCTCTGGTGACTTTTTTCCTCTCCTACAGAAATTTTTAATGTGGGGTATGCATTTTACCCAGCAGTTCTCCTTAGGCCAAATGATGCAGTGATGCTATTCTTCTTTCAAACAGTAAAACTGACAGTTATCCACAAATTTAAAAAGTTGCTCAAAGACATTGGTAGTTACTGCAACAACAGATAAACAACATACAGCAGCTTCAATACAGGTATATTTTGTACATAACTAAAACCATTTGTAGTTTTATTGATATTTTGTGGAGTTCACATACTTTTTTGTACAGCAAACATAACACTGTAGGCCGCAAGAAGCTGCAGCACTATTGTTTAATAGCAGCAAGTTATATTTTTATCAGGGTATGTGGACAATAAATAGTCTGTTTCTTTGGATATGAATGTCTAAAATGAATTTCTGCTGCAGCTTCATAATGTGATAGCTATTTTACAGAGTTTATACACAAAAATATATATGCAATCTTTTGTCTATATTTTATACAAATACAACAGTAGTTTGTGAATACATTGTAAAATACATATACATGATAAGCAACACAAATTTCCATATCACAAGATAGTAATTTTAAATGAAATACACAAATTCAGTCTGGAATGCATTTTTCTATTTTGACTCAAAATTTGTATCACTGAAACTTTTTAGCACACAAGTTCAAACATTTCTCACTATCTAAAAATATAATTTCAGCAATCCAAGCTTGTTTCAGATGTCATCCTTTTTATGTTAATTCCCAGTCTGTCAATATTTAAGAGCTTTTATAAACAAGTATGTTCTTCACTTCACACCACATTAAAAGCCCTATTCAGTTTAGTTTGGATGATAGGTTTATTTGGGCATATATGTCCAAGTTTTTACTTTTTGCAAGTGTATATGAAAAAATTGCGGTATACAAAATTCATTAATGACAAATTAAGTCACAGTATAAAAATATACATCTATAAATCTAGTATAGGCCTTTCTCTATAGATAAAAATACATCAGTCTAAATGAGACAGGGAGATCTGTAGCACCATGATAGGAGTTGTATCCCAAGTTATATTAGCAGCATGATCCACTATATTTGTAGGAGTGTTTCTGAGAAGATAAACATTCATTCTGGTTCAATTGTACCACTGATGAGAATACTGAAAAATCTTTTCATGCAGTTAACAATAGTTCTATGTTAATTAGGGTTAAATACTTATTGAAAGTCAAGGACTTTCAACACGTGGGAACCTTTATAAAGGTGAAGGATATGTTAATCAACATGACTTACTTTAAATGATCTCTAATTTCAAATGGGTGGTTAACTTACTGTATACTAATATGATGTTGATAGGCAGCTGTCATTCATTTACATTTAATGTAATGTAGAGATCTTTGTACTCAAGAGGCACATTATTTTAACCTGATCAACCAGTGTATGAGACAAATAATTAAGAGCTTCATTCTTTTCTTTATATCAATAGGCATAAGATCAACGTATGTTGAATTTTAACAACAGCATTGTGTGGCAGGATATCACACTTTGAAATTCTGTTTATTAATATTCTGAAGATTTCTCTTGTATGAATAAAGCATAGAATAAATTTCACTAAACTTAAAAGGTATTCCAAATAAAATGTACAGGGCGGAGCTGTTAGTCAAAACCCTGTGCTTAATGTCATTCCCATTAAATTATATGGGATTTTAATAACAATTGTGGGCACATGACTGCAACCTCCAAGTTCTATGTATACACTTAAATATGGTTAACCACTCAATTATTGGACTCATATTAAATGGTAGTAAAATATATGTTTAAACTTGTAAACCTAGGAGTCTACTGTAAAACTCTTTAAAAAGACACTCTAGTTCTGTGCAATAGAGCAAATTGATAAAAAAGAATACTTTATGATGTACCTGTTAATAGTTACACTGTTTACCATATTGTACCCAAAGCGTTATACCAAAGGCCTGCATATGTCATCTAATGGCACTTGAAAAAGTAATTTTTTTAAAAAAGCAGAAAGCATAACCTGCAAGAAATTTTTATAAGATTTATATTTTTGTTTTGAAAGTGCTATATCTTGTATTATGTGTAACACAGAAATTGATCGAGCTTTCGTTTAAAACACACACACACACACACAGCGTAAAATACATAAAGAGCTCACTAGGTAAAAGATCCTGAAAATATGTACTCTTAAACATTCATTATTAGCTTAATAAAGCACTCAGGTCTGGCTCATGTTTTAGTCAGTATATGGTTTTTGGAAACCTCTACTGTCAAATGAATAAATCACTCTATTCCACAATTCACTACTAATAAAACATAAGCAAATTATATATATATGTAATATTATATATATAATATTTTTAAATCCATAGCATACAAAGTGTGGTGCATGAGCAGCCAGCACACACAACACTTCATTCTTGAGAGTTAACCTGGTAATTATAAAATAAGCCTATAAAATAGGCTTTAAAATTGAAATTTTAAAGTTGCCAAACAATGTCTCTGCTTAAATGATAGTCATAAAACACTAGTGTGTAAATAACGCCCTGTCATTCTGCTTCCATATATTCATACATCTTCGTGACAGTCACACAAGGTGTAGCCATTTAGCAAAATACTAACTGAATGAGGTTCAATATCTTGTCTGAAATTCTATTGCTAATTTGAAATGCACCTGTTCTCTAATTAATCCCATTTCAGAACCTGAAAGAGCTGCCATAACAATATGGACCTTTAACATGGATCAAGGATTACTGGAAAAACTAGTTCTTGTTTTTTAAAAAAGAAGGTAACCAGCAACTAATACTGAAAATAGATAACATTGTTATAACATGATTTATACATACCAACCCTGTCAAAAATTGTAAGTAATGTAGTGGTAAATATGAAAAACGGATAGGTTAAAATTGGTTCATTTCACTTCTTTAATGAGTGAAATTTTGTTTTAATTATCTGTCTAATGACAGTATTTTCCTAGGAACAAAATTATGAGTAATGAAAAAACTGGGATAAAGACAATGAAGCTGAAGCCAATTCTGTTTTTAAGGGTTGAAAGTAATCACCATCTACAAAGAAGGCACATAAGGACATTTACATTTCTTGTAGAATATGAGTCCTCTGAAAAGACAAAGACTTTTTCTTTCTGAAATCCCCCAACCCCTGGGATTAAAATAATGGTGCTAAAAGCCTGAAAAGCAATATTGAACAAATCATTCCATTAAAGATACAATTTAGCAATCTGTTTCATAGAAACTAAAAGAAGCAATCATGCAGCAGAGCTAATGACTACTTTGAGAAAGTCTTCTCACAGCATATTGGAGCAGCTTACAAAATTTGAAAAGGTGTTTTCAAAAGGTGTTTTCCTTATTAATACATCCTTATTTTAATGCCTTTGGAACAAAACACTTATAAAAGTTACTATTCAGTAATAAAATTTAAATACATCAGTATAAAATAGTAAAATCACACCTGCATATTGTTCCTACGATAAAGTAGGAACTTACGATACAAATATTGGGAGCCAAAGCTCCTTAATGGGAGCAACTTTGTTTCTGTTAAATATATTTCCTTTAACTACTTACAGTTTACAGTTTATTACATTTATATCCCGCCCCCTCTCCACAAGGTACTCGGGAAGAGTACTTAAAACTCATGTATTTAACCACACTAATGAATAGACATAATTATATGATTTAAAAGTCTAAAGTGGATATGTTTCCAAATTACAGCAAAAGTACATTTTCCATTTTTATATCATAGTTTTTCTTTCTTTTGGTTATTGGGAATATAAGAATATATTTTGAAAAGAAATAGCAATTTGACACACAGCATGAATAGCTGTTTTGCTATTAGTTTTTCTAAATACCTTGAATATTAAGTAAAAGTGGCATAAGCAATATGCTTTTACTTCACTCCTGAGAGTCCTGTTTTAAATTCTTGGCACTGAAAAAAAATCACTAGTCAAATACCTAAGTATGGTAAGGAAGATTACCATCAAAGGTCTTGCACAGGGGACAATATACGTCATGAAATACAACTCAAAAGTGATTAGCTCCAATGTAATTATGGAAAACACATATTTGTGGATTTACATTCATTTTCTAACTTCAAATTGAAATCAACATGTGAAACCTTTTGGAAGTTTTTGACTCATCTTTGAATGACAGA
Organism: Tropidonophis doriae; assembly: GCA_026931265.2. NCBI lineage: Eukaryota > Metazoa > Chordata > Lepidosauria > Squamata > Natricidae > Tropidonophis > Tropidonophis doriae. Next base: position 5,208 of record JAPKID020007879.1, read on the forward strand.
TATTTACAGAATGATGAAATAACATATTTATATTTCAAGGTAAGCTCTTAATTTTGTCTCTATTTAGATTTGCCAATAAGGCATACTTTTTTTTGCCAAATCGTACTTCTTTGTAATTACACTTAAATGAAGCAATACATTTACACCCCTACTTGTGAAATTATTTTTTTAAAAATACCTTCTTAGAAATCTACATGTAAAAAGCTTAACAATTTTTCATACTGGTAACAAATGTACTCATTTATAAATCACTGTTTCAATTGTTTTATAAATTTTTCATAAAACTGAATCTTTAATGTTTTTTCTTTCTTAAAATTATCAGAAAAGCCACATTTACTTACCATAAAAATTACCATATCTCAAATGAAATTTTAAAATAAGAGATCCATAACATTCTGGAAATATTTTTCCATAGACTTTTTAAAAATTGTGGATCTATTGGCAGTGAGGATACAGATTGTTTTAACAACCAGAGTAAACAACTGTGAACAAACACATTCAAACTATTTTAAAAACTAATTTGAATTTTATACTGGCTTAATGAGACTGGTACTGTACAAAAGTAGATTTACAAATGACATAGTAGGCACTACAGTATTTAAAGTCATCTAAGGCATTTCTACAGATTTGTCACAAGGCGATTTTCGCATCTTATTGGAACGCTTGATGAAAACGTGGTAGAGTTGTGGTTGTGTTTAGACTGCTAGTGAAAGCTGCAGACAATGAGTGAAGGGACCCAAGGCTAATACCATTACCAGGGTCTTGAAGGTCTTGTGCCTGTGGAGGAAGCTGAGTCATAGATGAGTGTGCCTCCTCTTGTGAGTAACTCATTCCAAGATTTCCCACAGAAACAGAAGGATTAAAAGGAGGTCCATTTACTGGTATAAAATTGAATAACTGAGAGAAGTCCAGTGATGGGGTATTTAGAGGTTCACTTATAGAAACAGAACTTTTGGAAAGAGAAACATCCCCAGATCCATCATCTAGTGGACCTACTTGAGGATCCAACCCTAACTTAGATGATGATGCTCGAGAATCTTGGGATGAAGAAGGCATACCACTTTGCAGTTCCATTAAGTAACTTTCCATTTCCCCTTTCAATGGCTGGTCTTTCTCAGTCATAGAAACTGTATATGAGGTAGAACTGAGTGGATATTTTAAAGAAAGCTGGTGAGAAGGGTGGATTGATTCCATATCTATTGGACAAGGCATTCCTAAAGGTAATGATGTGGCAACCATTTGGTGTGCAGATGCTGAACTCTGCATGGACTGCAGTTGTGTGTTGTATAGATTTAATTGTAGAGTGTTTGTAAATGGCTTTGATGTCAGTTCAGTGGAAGATAAAGACATCACTGGAAGCAGCTCATCCTTTATAGGCACAGAAACATTGCAAGTAAATGGGTCAAGAAGGTCCATTGGCTCTGTTTTGACCTTCAAAAGTTCTTGATTATGACTTTTCTTCATATGCCGTGTTAGATGATCCTTCCGGCCAAATCTCTGTGCACAATACTGACAGAGGAAGTCCTTTCTTCCAGTGTGTACTACCATGTGTCTTCGGACATCCTTTCGGGTGTAAAACCGTCGATCACAATGTTCACACTGGTGTTTTTTCTCCTTCACTCCACCTGATGATTTGCCTGCATGAGTTTTTAGGTGCTCCAGCAGTACGCCTGTGCTTTCAAATGTCTGCAAACATACTTTACAGTTGAGATCACCACTTGTTGCAGCATGCAAAGCCAGGTGACGCTTAAATCCAAGCTTCGTATTGTAGTTCTTTCCACATTCTTCACACTTAAAGGCCTCTTTATTGGGATTATGTGTATGTAGGTGATTCTTTAGATGATCTTTTCGATGAAACATTTTCTCACAATAGTTACACTTGTGGGTTTTCTCAGGAGAATGAGTAGCCATATGCCTTTAAACACAGATATATTCTGTAAGTATTTATTTTCACCAGAAAGTACATATACTCATTTTTACGGTACCTAAATACTAAATATTTTTGAAAGAAATTTACATGACATGTCACTACAGACAATACGTATACTAAAATGTAGCAACACACATGATAAGCTAATTTATTCAACTGATACTTTGATTATTTTAAGTTACATTAACATTTTATTATGTAGTATTACTTATTATAGCCATACCCAAAGTGCTCAGTCCATTCACTTCTTTGTATATATAACTGCAAAGATTTAAACTTGTCTCTTCAAAAACACACCCACAATATTCAGATTTGTTTATAATATTAAGCATTATAGTTTATAATTGTACAATTTGATGTCTAAATTAATATTTCCTCTCAGAAAAGTCAGCTGAGTGTACACAGATATATATTAAAATGGCCAACACATAATATAATCTGAAAAATAAATAGAGTTTAATACCTTAGTAATTTGTACTTAGAAACAAAGGCCTTGGTGCAGTCTTGTTGTGTGCACTTGTAGGGCCTCTCTCCTGTGTGAGAGTATGAGTGAACCTTTAATTTCTCAACACTGTTAAAGGCCTTGTCACACAGTTGGCAAGGAAAGTTTTTTCTTGGTTTGGATTCACCACGCTTACGTTTCCCTGAAGGGACTTTCTGGGTATCTCTTACGTCTGACAAATCACCAGGAATGACAGTGGCCATCGCAGCCTAAACCAGGCCTTCTTGTTGGACACTTGGGAATTGCCCAACTCCACTAAATGATTTAGCTTTAGATGGCTTCTCAAGTTTCATGTGGTCGTTAAAGAAAGCAAAAGGGGACTGGAAAAAAAAATAAGAAACAACTATTTGTAACTACACTTAATTTTGAAGTTTACTTGCTATGTGATGCTTTTGAATAAAGCATATATAAAATTAGGTTCAGCTGGTCTAATGTAATATATGTAGGCGCTTTTTAGACTATTTATTACAACTCAAAATTCACTGCTCAGGATGGACAGATCCACATGTACTCTGAAGTACCTCATACTGCTTTATAGGTTTTGAACTAATTTATCTGTTTCATGAAATTTTAGAATCAAAATTCAAGTTGGCTAATATATACTTCCAAAGGATTATTGTCTGAATCATAGCATTGTGAAAAATGAATGCTATAAGATACAGAAATAGGGAAGTAATACTACAGAATAGAAGGAAGGTCTGCATGTTTGAAGGGTCTCATGTTTATATTATTAATTTTACTTTTTACATCTCTCTTCTTCCTATATGGTTTGCAAGAGAATTAGAAGTCTTATATAAAAGCAACAATCTATAAAAATAGAAAAAACCCCAAACTTTATAAAAAATAAAAGCAGAACAGGCAATCCAAACTATTCTTATTATTTGCAAATCAGAAAATTTTTAACCAAGCTCCTTCTTTAACATCTTATCCTGAATAATTTTTTAAAAAAATATTATGAGAATATTCACAGATGCAGATCCTCCAGGTATATTCTGAAGTGATAAACTCCTCAGTAAGGTTTTTTCCATGCAATGTTTTAACATATGAAAATGGCTTAATATTCATTATCTAATTATTTAGATATCTTATATCCAAATTACCAAAACCTACGTATTAGTACTATAGGTACTGTGCAACTGCTTTAATTTTTATCACCCTAAGATAGGTAAAATTAAAATGGGATCACAGATAGCAAGGCCAGAGAGATAGATTGGAATAACTGACATATAGTTTGAACAAAGACAAATATAAGCATAGAAGATGCCATAATAAGCTGAATAAAGCTTAGTTTGTTCATAGAATTTGATATATTTTGTACAGTCGTCCTAATTGGCAAATCCATTTTAAAAATGTCCATCTTAAAAAACAGGGGTTACAAACTGATGGCCCGCAGGCACATGCAGGCCACACCCATCCCAGGTCCGTGAATGGGGAAAACATCATGTTACCACAACATGATGTGGTGAGTTTGACACCTGTGTCTTAAAACATATTAAAAATAACAAAAAACTGTTTTACTTCCCTAAAAAAGGTTGTTTCTTGTAGAAAACACAAATTAACCTAACATTTTTCTTCCTGATTTACTTCAATTTTATTTTAGTTTTAAAAAATTGAATCTTCATTTTTCACAGCTTATTTTTTTCTTTTCCTTTTTTTCTCTTAAGGATTTATTTTTATATATTAAAATTAATTATTTGCAGAATAAGCTAGCTATTTAGAACAGAAGAACCTTTCTTCACTAAGATGTGTTAAGAGCCAGAAAATAGTAAAGATACTTCCTCTGTGTTATGTGGCTTAGTCAGGCAAGACGTCATCAGAGAATTCAAGAAACAAGTATGGCTGGTCCCTTCTTGCCTCATGTTAGATTTGAAGCCTGAGAAACCTATCAAAAAGGGCTGTGTGAATTCTGAGTTGGGATTAAACTGACGTTAAAAACTAACCTCCCTGAGAGCAACCAACAGCAATGTTTGCAGAGTGTATAGCTTTGGAAGAAGGGCAAGTAGGGTTGAATAAGAAGGCTGAGGGAGATTGCAAAGAAGTCTGCAAAGAAAAAAACTGATGAATTATCCTTATTAGGTCAGTAAAATTAAACTCTACCCACCATCTGGATCAGCAAATTGTCCAGACAGACAAGAAAGTTGCTTCCTCAACTTGCAAATACTTCATCAGAGAAAAGAAAGGGAGCCAGGGACTATACAAGTAAGGAGTTACATACCATATTTTTCGGAGTATAAGATGCACCAGAGTATAAGATGCACCCAGTTTTTGAAGAGGCAATTTTTTTAAAAAAGTAGGTATGTAGGTAGAGGGATAGAGAGGGAGAGAAATACAGTAGGTAGATAGGGAGAGAGAGAGAGTAGTTAGGTAGGTGGGGAGAGAGAGAGAGAAATACAGTAGGTAGGTAAGTAGATAAAGGGATAGGGAGAGAGAGAGAGAGAGAGAGAGAGAGAGAGAGAAAGAGAGAGA
>JAPKID020007880.1:0-10104 GCA_026931265.2 Tropidonophis doriae
GAAGGGAGAAGGGCGGTATAGAAATTTAAATATTAAATTAAATTAAATTAAATTAAATTAAATTAAATTAAATTAAAAGAACTTCAGGTAGGCTGAAGCTGGTGATGGTAATTCATTCCATTGAATTAGGCTTGCAAGATTTTGTTTCAGCATAAGATATCAAGTATGTTTCTATATTTTTTGATTGCTGCTGCCTCTGGGTGCCAGAAATGTACAAGGCTCCTGACAGAACTATCTCCTATGCCTTGAGAAACCAAGGCATTCTCTGGAAACCAAATGGATCCCCAAGTGACCTGGCATGGGTCAACCTAATATGTCCTCCCAGAAGAGATCAATCGCATGGGAAAAAAATGAGAAGAATCAAAACAGGACAAGGAGCTGATGTGAATACCTCCACCCTCATCATGTCTCACCTGCTTTAAGATATACAGTAAATATCATGTCTCATCTTCTTTAAGATATACAGTAAATTTAGCATGTAGATTTGGTTGGCTCAAGCTGATATGACTGATATGATATGAATGTGACCGGGAATGTGACCAGGACCATGAACTGCCTCCCACAGAGAATGCAAATTCAAATCCGCAAAAGAAGTGAGATAGATCTATCACAAACCAAGCAATGAACTTCCTGTAGCTGTTTGGGACAACACTACATGATAGGAAGGGTAGATATTGCCCCTGCTTAGAAAAAAATGTTTCAAATTCTCAGAATGAGGTATTTTTATGAGTATCTTCCTTTTCCAGTATTAAGTTGACAATTTATCTGTCTTTAGAGTCCTCTCCCAACTTAAATGATCAAGCGTACAGCTGTAATTGTAATACTAAAATACCTCCCCAAATGTAGATGATGTAAAAGTTGTTAACCTGCTTATTTCAGAATTTTCAGGAACCACAATTTTAAGGTACTTTCAAAATAATTGGATTCAAATAAGCTGAGCTGATATCATAGTGTAGGAGGCATAAGGAGGGAAGGTGGGATAAAAATCTAATAGAATAAAAATAACAGGGAAGAATTATTAGTAGCAATAATCTAGAGTTCAGCACATACATTATTTAGGCATATTTTAGTTTTTATTTTGCTTCCTTTTTTGAAAATCAATTATTGAGAAGTATGTTTTTATAGTAATTGAATAATAACTTTGAGAACTTTTAAATGGCACAATAATACACAATCCCAGTGGCCTATGCCATCAATATAAGCAAATATAGAATTGCACTCAATAAAATACTTCTGCTATGTCAATTCCTTTAGGTTATGTGAAGTTGTTTACTACCTTGCTTGGTGTAATACACTGCATTCTGCTGTAGTATTGCCTTCACAGGTATAAATGGATGCTGATGTGAGAGGCAGTGGAGCATAAGACCTTACAAGTCTTAAAAGCTAATGAAAGCTCTTTCAGTTTCCTGTCTTATTTTGACTCCATGAAATAGTCAGTTGGAACATTTTTTAAAAGCAGGAATGGAGAAATGTTCTTTTCATGTTGTGAACTGATCTGTCAGCTAAGTCTTCAGTTAAGCATATGCACCTTCTCTCAGCGGGAAAAAGTGGAGTTGAGTAACTAATAAATTTAAATAAATAAATTTTAAAACACACATATTTGACTTGATCAACTTTGTCACCATTGATGAAGCGGTTGTGTGTTCAGAAAACTTGTAGGCAGGCTTATATAACTATCTTGAGACTCTGAACAATCCTTCAGCTCACACAAACACATCTGCATCCACGATGAGACTTAAAATTCCTCATAATTTATAGAAAGTCACTCAGTATCAGATAATTACCCCACATCTGTGAGAGGATGAACTTATGGATGAAAATGCTCAGATTCTTTCTTTCATCTTTGCCTATGTCTAAAAGAGGATCAGGCCATTCTGAAAAGACAGGCTATTATGGACACCAAGAATGTGTTGCCACTAGAAACAGTCGGTGAAAAAACCTGCAAAGAAAGTTTGTTTCCTGAGATTTCTGGAAGAAGGATATATGTCAGTGATAGCTAACCTTTTTGTTGTCATGTGCTGAAAGCACATATGCCTACATTGTAATGCAATGCGCATGCAACAATCCCCCTGCGCCTTCTGTGCATGCGCACATAACATCCTATGCTCCCCTTGCCTCAACACACATATGTACGTGACCCCTCCTGTGCCCCATTTTGGGCCTAGCAGGCCTCCTTGAAGCCTCCTGGGACCAAAAATGGGGCACAGCAGGTGCACCGTATCGCCTGCATGCCCCCCTGGCCCTGTGCATGCATGCATAACCATCACACATGGATGTGCATCTCACACATGCATCCCACCTCTCACACATGGGCAACAGAGACACGAAAATCAGATGGCCAGCGAGAAGCATGTGCACATCTGCAGTAGAGCTGAGCTGGGGTGACAGTTCATGTGCCCACAGAGAGGATTCCATGTGCCATCTGTGGCACACGTGCCATAGGTTTGCCATCATGGATATAGGTGGTTGCTACCAAGAAAAGAGATAAGGAGGAACACTGGATTCTGGCAAGAAGCAATGAGATATACAAAGCACTGGCAGGAACCAGATAGGAACCATTATGCTCCTAGCCATACCCTAGAGATATTCTTCCAAGTGGCCTGTCCCTTAGAAGTCCAGCGCAGCATAGAGCAAAATTGGCTGACATGGATAAGGATATGATAGAAGTAATTATTCCAAGGCAATACAATCTTAAGGACACAATAGGGTTTGGTTGAGTAATTGTAAGGTAAGTTAAGACAACATTATTAACTATGATATTTGGACTCCACCTGCCCAGAATTCCCCAGCCAGCTATAGACTATAAACAATAGTACAAAGGAAAACAGATTGCACTCTGTTCCATTATTGGGCCTAAGTTCTTTAAAGTTGATTGGCAAGACATCAATGGAATAAAAGACTGGAACAAGGTATTGCTATATGGCACCATTTTTGTTTCCTTTTTTCACCTGCATTTCAATTATGGTTCCAAACTTTCTCAAAGGTATTAATACAAACACTTTTATGAGGTACAGCTTTTTCACTTAACAAGATTGTGAGGTCTCTCTGTGATCTTGTTGTTTCCTTAGTTCATTGAAAGCTAGGTACAGACACAGGATAAATATACTAAAGAATATTACTAAAATAGATATGTATCCTCTCCTCCTTGCATTAAGTATCCTAAACCTCTGTATGAAAACAAACTCCCCCAGTGTTCAGGTAGCATTAGATTCGCCCTTTTCTGATTTGAATTGGATTCATATGTACACAAGCGACCTACTGTTAATAAAGTTAAGCCTGTCTAACCCAGCAATAATGACTGTGTTTTCTTTCGGTAGTCTCCCTACAGTTTATAATATTGATTTTACAGACTTCATATACCAGATTAAGGGTTTTAATTTAGATAAAAATGAAGGGAATGATCTTGCAAAATTTAAGTGTAAAGACTTTTGATTTCCACAAAAGAACCAAATATATTTCAGGATCTGCCTGAATAGAACCTGTTCATATTTTCTTGAAGAAGAATGAACCAGGAACTTAAAATATAAGTAGCTTTGCATGTTTGGCACAGGAAGTCAAACTTCCAAATCAACAAAGTGTAGACATTTATTTATGATCAAAAGAATTTGCCTTGGAATGAACATTTGAAGAAATGAAATATTTCAGGGCCAGATAATGCACAAAGTATAGATGCTCTTACTTTAACTTATTTTATAAGAAAGTCAGCTTTTTATAAACAGGAAGAAACACAGAAATTTCCATCTTTGGTTTAATCAGGTTTAAACTGATTTCAGGCAGGAAAAAAAAGGATGGGTCAATTTATGTCTGCTCCAGGGCAGTTTTTCATATGCTTAACTATATTTCTGCATTAATCTATAATGTTATTTTTAAAAATAATCCATAAATATATTTCTGTCATAACATGTGCATTTCTAAATATATTTTCCTTTTTTCCTTTAACTATAGGGTCTCAACACAGTAACATATGAGAATAGTTTCAACATATATTGGCCTATGAACTAGAGAGCTGAGGATTTATCATCACTTTTTCTAAAAAATGGAGGACATGCAAACTCTAACAAAAAAAAAAAAAGGAACTGGGTTCTCTAAACATTTATATCTTATCATCAAACAGCATCCAGAATTCTTTGAAGAACACCTTAGCTATCATACTGGTGTATATTGCTTGCGTAATCAACTTGTATCCATCCAAAATTATACAGTAGGTGATGAACCAACTGTTCTGTCTTGCAAAGGTTCTATTAAATATTAAAGAGCTCTTTATTCAGGATGAATGGACTGACACTCCTCTCTCAATTCAAGCAAATTTAATGTTTAGTGTTATAACTTGGGGAAAAAACCCTCAAAAAGCAATAAATAAATGTGTATCTGTGAAAATAGCATTGACAGCTGTCTTAAATGTATTTATAATCTATCCTGCTATCATCCTAATTATGTGTCATCTTCCAATTTTCATCCACCAATGGAGCTTCTTCCTCCCACATTTTTTCTCTTCCCTTGTAAATCCATGTAGCCTTCCACCTCTTACAAACCAGGAATATCAAAAGCGTATGCATTTGTTCACTAGGGAAGCAAGTGATTCATCTGAGGGACAGTCAGTCTGGTATCACTACCTTCCTGATTAGGCTGAAGCATTAAGGAGGGACCATGCATCTTGATCAGTTAATTAGAAACCTGAGCCTGTAGGAGTTCACCCTGGTGAGCTGCTTTTTGCTTTCGAACATGCAAAGAAATTGTGGTCCCAGCTGCTGTACACTGGCCCCAATCACTCAAACTAGCCAACAAGTGAAGCCCTCCTCCCTTCAAACTGCTTATCTTTGATCTCATCAATATCAAACTAGGGGTGGCCTCAGTAGGATGGGAAGAAGGCAGCAGGCACCACGGTAGTTAGTGGTGGCATGTGGCTTAGGGCAGGTACCTTAGCTCTATGCTGTAACACCAGCTTCCAATCTGCAGCTCAACATCAAGGCAGATCTGGGGTTCCGGCCGACTAGCACGTTAATTAGGAGGCTGAAATTATAATATTATGTTAAAGAACAAAGAGTCTCCAAAGGGGGAAGAATATGTGCCGCATATCTGACAAAGATAAATTGGATTATTCAAACTATTCCTGATGAAATGTTACATTTTGCAACTAATTATCAATCTGTTTTATCTCCAGACCAGCTGGGCATTTTTTTTCCCATGCATGCAAGACCTGCCTTGTCAATGATCTTAAGATGTCACTGTAGTGTTTTACATCTTTTATTTTAAGATTTCAATAACTAGGAAGTAGCTCATGTAATTCACTGCTGAGAAGAAAGGCTAGTAGTTAAGTTGAATTCTTTCCGAGTGATCTTTCCTTTCTACCTTTCTTCTTGTTCTTTCTTTTCTCTGCACTTTTCTTTCAGTTTAATTTGTGTTAGTTTTTATAGCATTTGTTAACAACTGTAATAAAAATGAGAAAAGAAAACAAAACTATGCATTCTTCTAATGAAGTTCTGTGAACTGGGAGTAATGGGACTTTAGTGAAATAAATCTTTAGAAAAAGTTTTGTCATGTAATATTTAAAGAACTCCCAATGTTTAAAAAACACAGAGAACATTTTAGTGTATTCTGTCTCATGTTGAAATGAAGTCAGAATGATAGATTTGGGACCAGATTTTTGCACCGCAATTACACTTTGGTTTCAAACAGATTATTGAACAGATAAGGAAAATCTAGTATTTGGTTCTGAAAAGTTCAGTGATGTGAAATATCAGTACAGAATGATTTTCTTGCGGACCTCCAGGGGTCACGAACCACCAGTTGCTGACTGCTGTTTTAGAATGAATTTACCTTTCACAGGTAAATTCATTGTGGAGGCCATAATTTTAATAGAGGAATATTATAATTGAAAGCCAGTGTACTAAAATAAATTGTTGTAGCAAAAATGAGATAAACCCTGTCATCTATAAATTACACTTTTTAATGTATAAAAATGGATGTAATGCTTTTCTTTCAGTTTTCAGGAGCCTGAGATCTAAGTAAGAATCCATATATTTATAAATCCCTGATAGCGCAATGTATTTAAAAGCCATATATGCTTAAATATATCCCTAAATGTTTGAACGTTATTATTAATTACTAGCCGTTCCCGGCCATGCGTTGCTGTGGCCCAGTCTGTGCGTAGATGTACACCTGCACACACAAACATGTACACACAACCACTGTATAACCCCCAACCTACCTACCTACTGTATTTCTCCCTCTCTCCACCTACCTACCTACCTCCTATCTACCTACCTACCTGTCTACTGTATTTCTCCCTCTCTCTCTCTATCCCTCTACCTACCTACCTACCTACCTGCTTACTGTATTTCTCCCTCCCTCTCTCTATCCCTATAGCTGCCTACCTAGCTACCTACCTACTCTATTTCTCTTTGAATCTTATGGACAGAGTATTTTATGTCATAAAGGATGACATAATACCTGTGGCCCACTGCTCTCTCTGTATCCATCTACCTACCTTTTTAACAATTTTTTACATTTCCATTGCATGTACCTGGCACAGGTGTGACATCTACACAATCTATATATATATCATTGGTGCTGTATTTGAAAGGAATGTGTGAAAATTTGGAAGTGATTGGTGCAGTACTTCCGGAGATTAGCGGTTTTGAACAAACTCTTGTTACATTTTTATTTATATAGATTTGAGTCATTGAATTAGCTTTTTCAAAGGCAGAATATCCCATCCACCATTGTACCCTGTCTTTAAAAAAGCATTGCATTTTCTTGTCAGAGAGATGATCATGTTCTCATCTCTAAAAAGTTGATATAATCAAGAAAATTATGTTTTTATGAAGATGTCATAAATGCCCATCAGCAAATGATCATTAACCATTAACCATTATCTTGTACTGCATAAAGCTCAGATAAGCTATTTCTTAATAATCTGCACATCTTTATGAAATTTCCTCATCCCTAAATGTTGTAGCATTTCACAAAATCTCCCAAATTCACACAGAGCCGGAGTTGAACCACACAATTCTTTTCAACCCAAAAAGGAAAATTAACAGGAGCAGTTAACTGTATAAATAAATATGAGGGGTCTTTAAGGGGAAAAAATGCAGCAGCCATAAACTCTCTTAAATAATGAATGACTATAAAGGAACTAAAGCCTAAATTTATAGACACTATACCCCCAAATCTCACCACCTAGAGAAATGAATCCATGTTTTATTTTTCACACTTGAATGTTTTATCTCATTTTTCCCCAAACTGATGAAGAAATTGTCAGATATTAGTAAGCTGTTATAACAACATGCATTAAATGAAATTCCTTCTCTAGCTCTCAGCTATTTCCTTCAGACAAATCCATTCTTGGTGGAGACAAGAATGTGGATGATTGTTTTTGAAGTCCAAATAAAAAGGAGAGAAGGAGAACAGCAGTGTGAGCCATTACAAACTGTATTCATGTTCTTTCAAAACCACCTGTTTCATTCAATATTTCATTTGCTGATGAGGCTTTACTGATTAAAAATGCTCTACATTCTGGATTTATATCAATTATCCAGGATGATGAAGAATTGGAAAGAGTGCAGAGAAGAGCAGCAAAGATGAGAAAAGACTTGGAGGCTATACCCTTTGAATAACAGTTAAAGGAACCTTGTATGTTTAACTTAAAGAAAAGAAGACTAAAGGAAGACATGATAGTAGTCTTCCTATTCTTGAAGAAGGAAGACTACCTACTGTCTAAGAGTGATATAAAAACCAATCCATGGAAGTTTTACTATGAGGGATCCAAACTTGAATTAAGAAGGAATTCCCTGATTGTGTGAGCTATTAAGCAATGGAACAAAGGCTGACTCAAGGATACTAAAAGATATAAGACAAAAATAAACATATATTGATGGATCCTGATAGCAACAGTATATACTAATATACTGAAAAAAGATTAAAAAGTAGCACTCTCCTTCAATTATGAAGTTGGTGTTCCTTTTTCAATAAGGCAGTTTATTTCCTGGATACATTGGCATTAGATCAGGGGTGTCAAACACAAGGCAGATGTGGTCAGATCCAGCCTGCAGGGCCCTCCTAGAAAATGTAAGAGGCCAGCCCAGTTTACCCGGTGTGAAGAGGAAACATGCCAGCAGTTTGGAAAGTTGTGTCAAGCTGGCCACGCTCCCCCAGTCAGCCATGTCCTCCCAGTCAGTCACGCCCAGTGAGTGGTATCAAGCTGGCCACGCCCACCCAGTTGACCATGCCTGCCAGGCCCCCAGAGATCAACCACAGCCCTCAATGAAATTGCGTTTCACACCTCTGGATTAGATTGTTGTTTCATTATGTTGTACATTCCTTGGAACATGGTTGCCCCAGATCAATGTACTACAACCCCAATGTTTCTCAACCTTAGCTAATTTAAGCTGTATGGACTTTAGTCACCCAGAATCCTGAAGCCAGCATGCTGAAGTCCACATGGCTTAAAGTTACCATTGTTAAGAAACCTGTGTTGCGATCAGACAGTCTTTTTTGAGTAGTTTTTGTTGGCACTTCAGGGTACAGAACCAGTGTTACAAATTCTGGTCCCGTATCAAGTGTTAGGGTAACAAACACCCCATTTGAAAATAAATGCAGAATAGTGTAATACACCGGACAGTAAAGAGATACGTTGCATTCAACCACAAACAAACTCTAAACCCTGATAGTAAGAAAATAAATAGCCTTTACTTTGTAGCAACCAAAATACTTCTTCCGAACAGAGATACTAACTTCTCAAACAATAACAGTCATTCACCAAAACACAGAGTTATCTTAGTGATGCAAAACAAATACTTCTTTCTTCAGTATTCAGCTTCAGCTCAGCAGCAAACAGTAAACACAGGACTCAGTGGTTGAACAAGGGAATGGACTGTGTTTCTGAACTTCCTCTTATGGTAGAGTTGATAAGCACAGCCAATCAGAATTTAACATAGCTTTTAAAGCTACATGTACTCTTTAAGAACATAGGCTCATATATATTGTCAACCCAATATAAGGCTGAATATCCTAACAGTTTTGAATTTTTTCCATGTTTAATTTACATTTTGTTTTGAAAATAAGAGTTTAAGAAAAAGAGTATCACTGTTTTTATTCTTAATTGCTCTAAAGCCTTATGCTCTTCCAAAATAAAATACTAACGCCTTTAAGTAAATTGGTAATGAAAGAAATAATACAGCTATATTAAGCATTCCTTCAAAGACCTACATGTTGCAGGTGAGCAACCATCTGTAAGCATGTTTTTTTTAAAAAGAGTAAGAATATTTAATAAATGATGGAAAGGCAAGTACTACCTTTGAAGATTAAGAGGAACTTTTATGACTGCTGATATATATGAAGGTTACATTCTGATGACGTTAATAATATTCAGTGTTCTGTACAAATTCAGGTCATGTCTATGAGATGGAATGTAAAAAAATAAGGAAATATGGTAAATAATATATTTTAAAAAGTCATAAATATGTTTCCTACAGCAACCCATTGGAACCTGGATTTTCCCAGGCATACTTTAACTCAGTGTTTTTCAAACTTTGCAATTTTAAGATGTGAGGACTCCGACTCCCATACTGGCTCAGGAACTCTGGGAGTTGAAGTCCAAACATCTTAAAAGTTGCCAAATTTGAAAAACGCTGGTTTAAGTCATTATCCTGAAGAAAACACACTGTTTTTTATATTTTGGAACTTCATAGTTCCATAGGAGTCATGGTGGCACATTGGTTAGAATGCAGTATTGCAGGTTTATTTTTAAACATAACCTGGTTCTTTTTCAGCTTTATTTTTAACCCAAATAGTTCTCCTGCTTTGTGCAGCTCTTATATGCAGTACGTCCTTGTAGCTCTTCTGGGTCTTGTGAGAAGAGAACATCGTCTGCAAATTTTAAGTGATTTAAATAGAAGATAGAATAACAGAGTTGGAAGGTATCTTGGAAGTCTTCTAGTCCAATTCTAGTCCAATGCAGGAAACCCTACATCACTTCAGACAAATGGCTATCCAACATCTTCTTGAAGACTTCCAGTGTTGGAGCTTCCACAACTTCTGGAGGCAAGCTGTTCCACTGATTAATTGTTCTAACTGTCAGGAAATTTCTCCTTAGTTCTAAGTTGC
>JAPKID020007881.1:0-10104 GCA_026931265.2 Tropidonophis doriae
AGCTGGTCCGCAGAATTTTTTTTTTAAATGAAACCGGTCCCTGGTGCAAAAAAGGTTGGGGACCCCTGGTCTAGAGAATACAAGGGCACAGAATACTGTGCCCTTGTATGGTTTAATAGTTGCCATAATAGTAAATTAAACACCAGACTCAACAACACCATGAGTATTATAAGCGGATATATTAAAACCATGCCTTTTGGTTTTAAAACATCTGCTTATTTTATAGCTTCCTATTCTGAGCCATTTTTTAGTACCATCAGCTTTATGAAGGTAAGATGCACTACTTGGAGAATACAGAAAAATTATGAACTCACTTCTACTGCTGCATACAGACGTTCCTCATTTATCAGCAGGAAGACTCAAATCCAGGAAGCCCTCACTGACACTTGTACAACATCTGCCCAACAACTTTAACACTGATTTATAATGGAAAGCCAAATAAGTCACTGAATGTCCAATTATAGGAAGACATATAAATTACCACAAAAAAGATGCCAGGATTTGAACTACAATGTCAGCAATGAACAAATCTAAATAGGATTTTTACCTTACATAGCATCTGCCAGGACTCTCTGTCACAAATGAAGCATAGTATCCTCCCCTCTGCTTGATTGCAAGGTCCCATGTCAAGCTGTAGATCACATCATGACCTGAGGACATATACTGATCTAGTGTCTGATTTTTAAAAATATAAATAATGCTGGGTTTCAATGGTTAGATGGCATAGATCCGTGAAGGCGAACATGCCATAGATGGCACGCAGTGCCCTCTCTGTGGGCACACGAGCTGTCACCCCAGTTCATCACCGCCATGCATGCATCTCCCACCAGACAGCTGGTCTTCAGGTCTCTGCCATGCATGCATGAGGGTGGGGCACATGTGGGGGGCTACATGTGCAGGGGGTAGAAGGGGTGCATGCATGCACAGGGGGTCCACGCATGTGCAGGGCTGGGGCATGTGGGGGGCTGCACATGCATGCGTAGGGTGCAGGGGCATGTGGTGTACACAAGTGCAGGAGTGTGCAAATGCATGTGGGGCAGGATGCATGCACAGGAGCTGCACACATTACATTTGTGGGTTTGGACGTACACACATTTGCACACCTACGCATGCCCTTTGGGCACTCAGTCCAGAAAAGGTGAACCATCACTGGCATAGATACTGATATTTGAACATATATCTTTTTGACTTTTATATGTTATTGGATTCTACTAAACTATTTGAAATGTAGCCACAGGCAGCCAGTGCAGCTGGCGCAGGAGCGGTGTTACGTGGGCAAACCTGGAGGTTCCCAAAACTGCCTGTGCGGCTGCATTCTGGACTAGCTGAAGACTTCGGGTGCACCTCAAGGGGAGCCCCATGTAAAGAGCATTGCAGTAGTCCAGAGGGGATGTCATGAGTGCATGAGTGACTGTGCGAAGGTCCAATAAGGGCCGCAACTGACGTACCAGGCGAACCTGGTAGAACGCCCCCCTGGCCACGGCTGTCACTTCCTCTTCCATGGACAGCCGGGTATCAAGGAGGACGCCCAAGTTGCCTGCCCTATCCATGGGGGCTAGGTGTTCGCCCCCTATGACCAGTGATGGAATGAACTGGTTGTACCCGGATGTTGGAAATCACAGCCACTCAGTCTTGGACGGGTTGAGTTTGAGTCTGTTCCTTCCCATCCAGACCCGCACGGCTTCCAGGCACCGGGACATCTGCTCTTGTGTATTTGGATTTCATCTAAGTCTTTTTTTGACTAACTCCGTGTTTAGTTTCTACTTCTGCCTTATTCCTGAGTTGCCTTTTCCTTTCCAATCTTTTGGTTAATTGCCCTAATCTTTGTGTTTGGAATTAGCTTCTAAAAATTTGTCTTCATCCAAGACAAGTTTTAATTTAAAGCTCTACAGATAAGGCAAGCTGCTTGGTTTCCAAATATGTTCTTCCTGGCTCTTGTTAGATGTAGCCCATCACTTCCTATAGGCATTTTTGTTGTGGTGCAGTTGTTAAAATGTACTGCAGGCGACTTCTGCTGACTGCCGGCTGCCTGCAATTTGGCATTTCGAATCTCACCCTGCTCAAGATTGACTTAGCCTTCCATCCTTCCAAGATGGGTAAACATGCTGATTCTATATACCGCTTAGAGAGGGCTGTAAAGCACTGTGAAGTGGTATATAAGTCTAAGTGCTATTGCTATTGTAGTCCATGATCTAAGAATCCAAAATTTTGTGGACAATTCTATCCCCTGAGTCAGTTTTTACTTCCAAAGTCCTGTGTGCCTATTGGGTGCCTATTTTTTGTTGGGAGTATAGAAGAAAACCCTATGTGGACACATGTTTCTTTGGCTTTCATGCCTAGCTACTTGTAGTCTCTTGATATTGTTCCCAGTCTATGTGGGAACAAGTGTATGTCATCTGTCCTGACATGGAAGAGGAGAAACGGATAATAATCTCTAGGTTTAATTATCTTAGTAAGCCTTTCAGTCTTATCTTTAATAGTTGCTCCTGGGAAATAGTTAACTTCCATAGACTGAATCTCTTGTCTACAAATTGCTGGTTGAGGTTCTTTGAGCAGTGAATCTTCTATCACCAACCCACACCTTTTTTTCCCCCTTAGGAAACACTGGCCTACTTTTTTTCTCTAATTGATACACTTCTCCAATTGTCTACGTGCTTTCTTCCAAGGATAGGTTATAAAATTGATTGTTTAGCTTTAATGAACTTTAATATTTATAGAAAATATAATAAAAACATATATGGTTTATAAATTTTATATATAAAAAGTTAATAATTTGAAAAAAACAATTCAAATTTTAAAAATTAGAAAATTTAAAAATCGAATCCTTTTTTATGAAATTGTTTCTCTTTCTTTTCCTAAGTTGAATGAAAATTAATTAATTTATGGAAGATTTTAACCTTCTCTGTTAATACTGTGGTCATACTTATTTTAGCTTATCACATGGCTTCTTCCACATTGCTGCTATACTTAGTTGTTGCTATTGCTTTGTACATCTGCTTGCCCTCTCCTGCTGCCTGATCGCCTGGGTTTACCTGTCTGCCTTCCACTGCTACCTAGTTGCCTGGGTCTGCTGCTGCTTGAGTCTGCTGCTGCCCATCACCTGGGTCTGCCAGGTTGCCTCAGCCTGTTTGCCTTCACCACTACCTGGTCACTGGGCCTGCCATTGCCTGGGTCTGGCTGGGTGTGTTGCTGCGTGTTTGTGGCGCTGCCTGGTCATCTTGCTCTGCCAGATTGTGTTTTAGCCTGGATCGTCTGCTATTACTCTGCCTGTTCAGTTGCTCTGCCTGGCCTCCAGTCACCTGGGTTGTCACATGCTCTCTGGAGAACTGTTCTGCTCTGCCCCACCCTGTGTATTCTTGGAGTATTCAACTCTCAGGTTTTTCTGTGCTCTGCTGCACCTTCAGGTGCTTACCTCCAGTTGCTCATTTCCAATTGGGCTGCTCCAGCTGTTCTCGCTCCAGATGCTCACCCCAACTTTTGGGTTGCTTTGTGCTACCCTTGCTCTGCTGCTGATTCAGTGGTCTTGCCACTCATCTCTATCCTCTGTCCATGTTTGTGGGGCATTTGACTTCCCACCGCTTGTCTCTCTCATTACTTGCCTTTTTCCCCAGCCTTCTCAATTTTCTCATTTTTCCTCTCCCTCTCCTTCTGCTTTCTCTTATTCTCTTCCACTCCTTCTATTCCTTCTTTACTTAGTTGGATATCCTTTTTCCCTGTGATTCAGTTCTGCCTCCACTACTATCACCATCGTTGAAGGAACAGAACTCAATGATGATAGAATTTGATGGCTAGCAAGAACTAAGCTTAGAAGGAAAGGAAACATCTAGTTGTTCTTTGACCACTCACCTTCCCTGTTATTCAATCTTTACTTGCAAATAAGTAGAAAAAAGCTTTCATTTAGGCAATTATCAAAGCCCAATCTGTACTCGATGACATCCCAGGAGCTAGAGAAACTCAGAGCATTTGTGGACAAAAATCTGTCCGGGCGCTTCATCCAACCAGCCAAGCCGTGAATGGCCACCCTGTGTTATTCCAGGAGAAAAAAGATAACTCACTCAAATTATGCATGGACTATGGGGGGGGGGGTGAATTTCAAGGGAATTTGCATGGATAATGTGTACTTACTTCCACTAATGAAGGACATGTTGGGCCACTTGGCAAAAGAGAACATTTTCACAAAATTGGACTTAAGAGAAGACAATTACAGAATGTGAATTAGAATGGGAGATGAGTGGAAGACAGCATTTAATTGTTCACTGGGCTGCTTCCAATTTCAGCTGCTCCCTTTTAGCCTACAAGGAGCCCTTGCAGTATTCATGCAATTAATAAATGAAGTGCTGCATGAGCATCTCTATAAAGATACTTACATGACATTTTGATTTATACTGAAACTATGATCAAATATGTGTAGTTAGTACAAGCAGTGCTCGAGAAACTCCAGAAGGCCCAGCTATGTTCCAAACTATCCAAGTGCAATTTCCACAAAACTAAATTGGATTATTTGGGATATTAGATCTCCAAGGACGGCATAGAAATGGACCTAGAAAAGTATGTAGACCTGGAGTCGCAGGGTCCCTGCACAAGGAAGGAATTGCTATGCTTCCTTGGATTTGTGAATTTCTGTAGGCAATTCATTCCTGGTTTTACCCAGCTTGCATTGCTGATTATGAACATATTTAAAAAAGAGGGCTCCAAACCCAAACTCAGTCAACCTCCTAAGTACACCATGGAGTGCTAAGCTGCTTTCAAAAAGCTAAAACACTTATTTGCAGCAGAGGCTATGTTAAAACTCCCCAACATGGATAAATCTTTCATAATTCAGGTTGATGCCAGCCACGGTGGGTTTCGGCAGGCACTAATGTCAGTTTGCTCATGGGTGTGGTATGAGCGAAGCAGGCTTGTTGCACGCTGTGTGCACATGCAAAGCGCAATAAAAAGTGTTCTACGTGTACGGAAGCAAAAACCAAAATGGTGGTGCCTATGGCACTGCCCGGAGAACCAATTTGGGGGCATAGCAGGCCTGGGTTGCTGCCGGCTCCAGCAACCCAGGCCGCCAAACCACTACCGGTTTGGCCAAACTGGTAGAACCCACCACTGATGCCAGTGATGATGGTGAGGGAGGTAATCCTACAGAACTCAAAAGCGGACATTCAACTATGAGCCTACATCTCAAAGAAGCTCTTCAAAGCAGAGAGACATTAGGCAATATGGGAGAAGGAGGCATTCATGGTTCAGTGGGTGCTCCTCACCTGGCGGCAATTCCTTGAAAGCAGCAAAATCCCTTTTGAGATATGGATTGGTCACAAGACACACTGAAAACACCTAGGAGGCTATCTCCCAAACAAGTCTGCTGGACTCAATTTTTCAACCAATTTCATGCTTTGCTACCTGCCCAGAGGAAATAACTAGGCAGATGTCCTATCCAGAATGCCCCAGTACAACTGTGCAAAGGAAGAAGCAGTCACTCCATTATTCTATCCAAGCAGATAGCGGCCCCAGCTCTCACCCAGCATCATAAAGCCCCAAAAGAGAAAATGGCAAATGATTTAACCCAGATGCTAAAAACTGATTTTGCAAATATGACTGGTTCCAACAACACTAGGAGTACCTTCCTCCTGAGATGGAGGGGGCGCTGCTTCTTCACCAAAGTCATGACACCAAAACTTCAGGGCATTGTGGGTTTTGTGAAGATGCTCTATCTGATATAGTGGCAATTCTGGTAACCATGAAAAAGGACGTTGAACATTATGTGGCCAGTTGCCCAGTGTGCATCTCAGTGAAAAGGCACCTGGGGAAAACCCCAAGTCTGTTGAAACCTGTAGCCAGCCCGAATGCTCCATGGAAGATTTCTATGGACTTTATTCTGGAGTTACCTGATAGTGATGGAAATACAGGGATTTGAGTGGTTATGGACATTTTTTCTAAACAAGCCCGCTTTGTGGTCTGTTCCAAAATTCCATTAGTTTGAACACTGGTGAAGATGATCATTCAACATATCTACCATCTGCCTGGAAAACCTGAGTGCATTATCTCAGACTATGGCATCCAATTTCTATTTTTGGAAGGAGTTTCTGAAAGCTTTGGTACTGCTAAGGGGTTAAACTCATCCCACTACTCTCAGACCAATGGAGGCCGTGAGAAGACTAATAGCATGTTGGAGCAATGCTTAATTACCAGCAACACATTTCGGCCAAACTCCTTTGCCGAAGTTGCCTACAATAATTCAGTACATAGTAGTACTGGTTTCCCCACTTTCCAGGTGGCCACAGGCCTGGTCTTTGTCCGTATGCTAGAATTGCCCAAGCACAGCCCTGCACATATCGTTAGCTGAGTGACATAGACCCTGCAGAATATTTGGACCATGGACTGCAAAGCTCTAGATGAAATTGGGAAACATAAAAAACAAGCTGACAAGAAGAGGACACCTCAAAAGGACTTTAGAATAGGAGATAAAGTTTACCTCTCCACTAGGTCCCTGCAGTCATGACAACCCTGCACAAAGTTAGATCCAAAATAGTTAGGGGCTTTTCCCATCACTAAGGTCATAAACCCAGTTATTGTTGAGTTAAAACTGCCAAAAATGGCATGTCTATCATGTGTTTCACTGTAGTCTATTGAAGCCCATCTCTGGCTCACCTTTGCAGCCCAACTCAAAACCAACTCCTCCCCCAATTATGATAGAAAGGGAACAAGAGTTTGAGATTAAAGAAATCTAGAATCCATAAGGGGAAATTGCAGTACCTTATTCTGTAGAAAGATTTCCCTCCCTCAGAGGTTGAGTAGGTTTAGGCTAGCCATGTTCACTCCCTCTTTCTCCCCCCCCCCCTTTAACCTTCCAGTTTCATGTCAAATAAATCAATAAATGAAATCTGGCAATCTATATTGTAACTATGTTTTCTATTTTTTCTTTTATAGTCATAGCTTTTTTTCTGGATGGCAGCATGTCATAGCTGTGATTCTGCTGCTAGGGTGTTGGATTTGAAGCAGAGCCAGCCCTGATTGTGAGAAGCACAAGGTTAGCAAAGGGAATGTGGAAATGGGAGAAGTATGAATGCAGAAAAACACAAATATTTTTCATGCACTTATTTGGCTAATTTCCTTTTGCCCTTGATTTCTAATATTTAACTTTAATCACTATTGTTTCTGTGGCTAAAAAACTAGAAATGTAACTTTCTTACAGTGGAAAATGTGTAGGTTTAAGATTTAAAAGAGCCAATGGACATCACTCTTCACATCCTAGGATGCTGACATTTTCCCCATTGTCTTTTGCCTATTGAATTCAATGTCTAATAAATGGGAAAAATCAGCAGGAAAATCTATAATAGTAAATAACCCATCATTATATTTAGCATTAATTTGAATAATGTAAATGAAAATTATTGACCCATTAGATTGTTTCTAAATCCTGAACAAAAGATATATCTCTTCTTTGGGTGTGGACTAGAGCAACTGCCTCCAAATGTTATGTATGCTTTAATTACTTCTTAATATCAGCAATTGTACATAAAAATGGGATGCTAAAGACTTATTTGGACACCACCTCTTTAAAGTGCCAAGGCTAGGAAAAAATACTACAGCTGTTCTAATTGATTCTATGTGGACTGATGCAAGTTAAACATGTGTATCATTGAACAATCCCTTTAAGCTATATTATAGAGGGATTGTGACCAAACAACACATTACACCACTTTGAGAGTGTATAGTAGGTATCTCCTACAAAATGACTATTATGATAAACAAGGGATGGCTAATATATCTAATGGAAGATCATGTGGTTAAAGGCCTCTTGGTGAAATTGAATCTGATTAGATGACATTATCTGGGTGGAGACCATAGCACATCCACAGCACTAAGTGGCTCATCATTGTTAAGCTTCACGTCTGCAAAGGGTCGTTACTGTGAATTTACAACTGGAGAGGAGAAATACTGCCTACTAGTGTGCTGATAGTCCATGCCAAACATGAACACATCACCTGAACGGGTGTGACTCTTAGATCACCCAACTAAAAATGAAAAGCCACCTTACACAAAGCACCAACCAAGTTCTGTCTTCATCAATCCAAAACTACAAATACAAAAATAAGGTTTTATTAGAATGTCTTTTGATAAGTATATCATTTGCATCTCATCCTTTGAGATGGAAAAGCAGTGGAAAACCAAAAATGTAAAGAAAAACTGCCAATGTTGTGTCTAAGGAAACCAGAAGTGGAACATCATATTTCATATAACTTCATAGTTTATGATAAGTGATGCATGAGAGCATAGATGGTTGCCTGCAGAACCAATATCTCTGTTTCCAGATGTCTACCAAAATCAGCAACTTGTATTGCTCTATTGGATAAAACTAAAAAGTATATTGAAATAATTTTTGAACACCTTAATCATCCTATATTAAGATAGAATACGTTTTAGATAAACTGGTGATCCCTCAATTTGGGAGAGACTCACTAACTCTAAAAAATAGCTTTTTCACACAACCACATACAACATGAATCACAAGTACTTAGGCGAAGTGAAAGTTATTTATTAAGGGAAGGGTCAAGTCTTTATGTAGGATACATAAACAAATGATACATTGGTATATTTGGAATGCATTAAAAACAAATGAAGACATTGACTGATCTTTCTCAATTAAGTTGCTTACTTAATACTTGCAAGTTTATTCAGACTTCCAGAATTCCCCAGTGTTTATTTTCCGAAGAGGCTAGTTTTTGAATTTTAAAAATAAAAAAAGGCATTTTTCAAAAGGAGGCATGGATATTATACCAATTCCAATCAGAATAGAGCTAGAAGGGATTTAGGAGATCATCTAATCCAATCCCCTGCTAAAGCAGGAGACCTTATACAATTTGAGACAAGTGGCTGTCCAGTCTCTTAAAAGCCTCCAGTGATTGAGCACCAAGAGTTTCTGAAGGCAAGCTGTTCTAATGGTTAATTGTCCTCACTGTTGGGAAGTTTCTCCTTAATGCCAAGTTCCTTTTCTCCTTGAGTAGTTTCTATCCATCGTTTCTTGTTTTGCCTTCTGGTGCTTTGAAAAATAAGTTGACCCCCTCTTCTTTGTTGCATTCCCTCAAATACTGGAATACTGCTATAATTTATAATCAGGCTATTAGGTCACCCCTAGTCCTTTCCACTGGCCAGACCAATTTCTTCATTTTTATGTGTTTTTGTTCCAACGCCCTTAATCATCTTATTTACTCTTCTTTGCACTTTCCCCCCAAATCTCAACATCTTTTTTGTAATGTGATGACCAAATCTGGATGAAGTATTCCAGGAATGGACTTACTAAGGATTCATAATACTAATATTTACTGTACTAATATGGTACTAATATTTCACATAATTTTGATCCTATGCTTTTGTTTATACAACCAAGTTTCGATTAGCTTTTTTGACTGCTGCTGCACACTACTGACTCATGTTTAAGCGATTGTCCACTATGACTCCAAGGTCCTTCTTAGTTACTGTTTTAGGCCAGGTTTCACCTAATCTGTATTTATACCTTTGCTTTTTCCTGCCTTGATGTAAAACCGTTTCTCCACATTAAATTTCATGTTGTTGGATAGGTCTATTGTTCAAGTCTATCAAGATCTTTTTGGATCCTGAGCTTGTCTTCTGGGGTATTGGCTATTCCTGCAAACTTAGTGTCATCAGTACATCTGAGGAGTTCTACTTCTATTTCCTCATCCAAGTCATTTATGAAGATATTGAAGAGTACTGGGTGGGAAGGAACAGACTCAAGCTCAACCCATCCAAGCCTGAGTGGCTGTGGCTACCGGCGCCCCAGTTCAACCAGTTGATCACATCACTGGCCATCGGGGGCGAACATCTAGCTCCCGTGGATTGGGCACGCAACTTGGGCGTCCTCCTGGATGCCCGGCTGTCAATGGATGACCATTTGACAGCCGTGGCTAGGGGGGCATTCCACCAGGTTCGCTTGGTGTGCCAGTTGCGTCCCTTATTGGACCGGGACGCCCTTCGCATAGTCACTCATGCGCTTGTGACGTCTCGTCTAGACTACTGCAATGCTCTCTACATGGGGCTCCCCTTGAGATGCACCCGAAGGCTACAGTTGGTCCAAAATGCGGCCGCGCGGGCAGTTCT
>JAPKID020007882.1:0-10104 GCA_026931265.2 Tropidonophis doriae
TGCCGCGCGTATACTCGGCGTATAAGACGACCTCCGATTTTCGGTTGACTTTTTTGGGTTTCAAATGTCGTCTTATACGCCGGAATATACGGTATATTCATTTTCTCAGAAGTGATCTTTTTTGCTCTGAATTGTATTGACTGTTTTGGATATTATTGTAACCAATTTCAGTATTTTTGTAACATAGTGTTTGGATTCCATTGGTTTTGCTAATCCTCAAGCCTTCCAGTTGTGGACTTTCTGCATATCTGTGGATCTTCAGTTGTAGAAGACCACAAGTTGGGTTTTTTAAAAATCCTGAAAGTATTATACTCTACACATGAGGGGGAGGGGGGGATGCAGTCTTTATATAAGAAGTTAAATAAATTCTGAAAAATTTATAGCACCTTAATGTAAAGCTTCTTGAAATAGTCGAAAGCCTCAAATATGGAAAACAATTGATTAGATTTGCTGCTGATTTCACAATTGCTTCAAGTGAGATTGCAGTTAGAGGTTATAGGAAAATAATGTGAACTGGAAGCCAAGTACATTTCCTTCAGTGCTTGTGTGTAGCAGAGGTTATTAAACTTCAAAGGCAAAGTAGTAGTGTATTTTCTGGTACCCTTTGTATTGTGTTTAGTTGGTTTAATAGAAAGCCAAATATGATTTTAATGTTCCAGTTGATTAGCATTTTACTTTGATATTAAGCAACTAGTAAAAATTTCAGTTTGCTGTAGCCTGAAACATTCATCTTAGTTTTGATTTTTTTTCAAATAGAGCAGTTTGAGATTTCTGTGGAACATGGAAGAATATGAATTCCAAACTTTGAATTAAACTTCACATGCTTCATAATGTAAATTTACATTTCATGATTTAGCCAAAAAACCAAGTGTGACTTATATATTCATCTATAACATTATTTAAAAATCACAAAATAGTTAAAAGATAATAAACATAGTTGATAATATATGACAACAATATATGACCACAATTAATAGTTGAAAGACTAGAGAAAGTCGGAGCTGTTCTTATACGGATGGTATCAGGCTATTTCATAGGAAAGACAAATTTCAGAAACCTATTGGCAGCCAGTATACTGGTTAAATTTGAGTTACTATTTTGTGAAATAGTTTTCATTT
This sequence comes from Tropidonophis doriae, assembly GCA_026931265.2. Lineage (NCBI taxonomy): Eukaryota > Metazoa > Chordata > Lepidosauria > Squamata > Natricidae > Tropidonophis > Tropidonophis doriae. Next base: position 1,119 of record JAPKID020007882.1, read on the forward strand.
GTTTGTACAGGTCTAACACTTTGTACAAACTTAAGAATCTTAATCAGAAGGCAATCCCATCACCCAGGATGTTGCAATCATTGAGATGTGATACATCATGAGTTCCTGATAGCCTTCAGGCATTCGATCCAGACATGCATTGCATTTCTGGTTTGGCTCATTTTGTTTCCAAGGCATTTCCTAACTCCTTATGTACATGTTGTCAGGATGTCATGAAAAGGTGAAAATCTTGCCATATAGATTATGACTTTCTCACAAGCAACGTGCCTCTTTCTAAACTCTTCAGAAAAGAGGTTAATATTAAATTACTACTAAAAATGAAAAAATAAAAATTCACAATGTAAGAAATATTTTATATTGACTGCTATTTAAAAATTCTAAATACTATCTCATGTTCATTTATCTTTTAGTTCTTCATCTCGTCTTGTTAAGGGTGATTGCCGCAAAATGAGTCTTCATGGGGCTAGTGGTGGGCATGAAAGATCAAGAGACAGAAGAAGGTCAAGTGATAGATCACGTGACTCATCCCATGAACGTCTTGAATCCCAGCTCACGCCATGCATCAGAAATGTTACTTCACCAACAAGACAACATCAAGGAGGTATATCATGGGAAATTCGTATCTGTTTTTCATATTTACTTTCTAGTATTTTATGAATAAATACTAGTATTTATTAGATGTTATTAAACATAACATCTTTTCACTTGGGTTCTTGTGTCACAAACCTAAATATGAAAGCTCCAAAATTAACATGATGAAGAATCTTATTGGGAAATTTTATTAAATTTATTCACTGCCCATGTCACAAGGCACTGGGTGGCTTGCTATCTGGTAAAAAAATACAAAAGATTACAATGGTAACAGAATAAATACATTACAAATAAAGAAATATCCAAGATAGTGGAGACTATACAAGAGAATGAAGGAGGAATCTTCTAATGCAGTAACTGCCTCCAGGATGGAAGAAATATAAATACTGATCATTTAATATTTATAATTTGTGTCAAACTAAAAATTACCAAGGAAATTGTTTAAGCCTCAATTACATAAATGTTTGGGTGCAATGTTACATGTGTATGTTCAGTTTGATATGCTGAATTGAGGCCTAAGCAGTTAAACTGGTTGTGTTGCATTTTTCTTCAATCTATCCCCTTCCACTTGTTTTGGATGCTGGCAAGCCTTCTGTGATGGAATATGTAATCCAAACTATCTGGAGAGCATCACATTAGGGAAAACTGGTCTATGGAACGTCAGATTTTAGAATAATTTAAAGTTTTATAATCCTGTTGCTGGATTATTTTTAATTAGTTCTTTTTCCCCTCTACATTTATTACTTTATAAGTAGCAGCAAACATACTTAATGCTAGTGCCAGGAGACTGCCTCTTTTTTCTGACACATCATGAGATAGTACCCTGAGTTACTACTGGCACCAAACCAAAATCCAAAAATAAGTTTGGCTTAATGTGGAAAAACTGTTTCCTTTGTAAATATGTTTTTGAGATATAACATGTTCTGGTACTGCAACTCAGTTTTAAATAGTTGTATTACTTTACATTGCAGAACGTGAGAAGGATCATAGCTCATCTCGACCAAGCAGCCCTCGTCCTCAGAAAGCTTCCCCGAATGGTTCCAGTAGCAGTCTAGTAAACAGTAGTAGAAACAGCAGCCAATCAAGTTCGGATGGGAGTTGCAAGAATGCTGGAGAAATGGTTTTTGTGTATGAGAATGCAAAAGAAGGAGCACGGAACATAAGAATGTCAGAGAGAGTAACACTTATAGTGGACAATACTCGATTTGTTGTAGATCCTTCAGTTTTTACTGCACAGCCAAATACAATGTTGGGCAGGTTGGTGTGGTTTTTTATTGCATATCTACCATCAGATATCCCTGTAAATCATGGTTAAAAACAAATGTCTTTGTATTGTGAAAGAGCCCTAGTGGTACAGTGGTTAGAATACAGCATTGCAAACTAATTCTGTCGACTGCCAGAAGTTCAATTCTCATTGGCTCAAAGTTGACTTAGTGTTCCATCCTTCCAAGGTCAGTAAAATGAGGACCCAGATTGTTGGAGGGCAAAATGCTGAGTCTGTAAACCACTTAGAGAAGGCTGTAAAGCACTGGCAAATGATACATAAATCTAAGTGCTTTTGCTATTGCTGTCAAATACTTGAGTGTAACATTTCAGGTGTAGTTTAGTCTCCTTTAATTTGTGTTACTGTATTTTTCATGAAGTATAATTTAGCTGTTGTGTGGTTTCTTTTTAAACCAGTCTATCCTTCCTGGAAATAAGACACTTCATGACTACTTTCCTGAATAATTACTTTTAAAATAACACTCTTGTTATTTTGAACTTACCTAATGTAAAGTGTCAAGTTCATTCTGGAGGAGAGTATGTGATAATGAGGATGCATACAATGCCATTTATCGATAGTGAAAACCTTTTTTTTTAAATACCAAGAGCCATACATAGTTGGCCTTTTTTATGATACATGGTGAGTCTGATTGAAAACGTAATAGGGGCAGACAAGGGGAAAGCAAAAAGTAATGAAACAAAACAGCTGATTTAATTTATATTTAAACTTAAGTAAAATGTAATATTGCTATTATTGTTACCTATTTAATTATATCCTCTCAGGTTAAACATAACAGTTGGGCAACTTCAGAGAAGCTCTTGTGGCTAAGGCCAAAGTTTTTTAGGAAAGGGTGGTGCTGAACAAGATATGAAGCTTAATGTAGTACATGTTCAGTATATGCTGACTTAACTATTTTGAAACATGTCAATTCAACATTAATTGCAAATTTTCCAAAAACCAGATTGGTTGGCTGCCTTAATGTGGGGAACTTCTTTTTAATTTACTGTTTCAGCTTCAGTTTACTTAAATACTACTAGATATTACTCATGTAAAGATCAGTGTTTTTTCTTACTCATCCATTTCCACACAAATATTATTAAAAATTGCAAGACACTTCTATCTTAAACTTTGAAGTTCAGAATGTTTTTGAATTAATTCATATTTTGCATGCATTAAAATTAACATTTACAAAAAATGTTTTCCTTTGGATGTATGAACATAATGTAATTTCTTGTAAAGTTTGCAAGTCCCTTAACAGTGCATATTCTGAATTTCCTATAATTTCTTCTAAAATTTTACCAAATTGAATTCAAATACTAGTGAACTATGTGCAATGTGTGGATTTTGAATAACATGTTTTTTTCCTCTTGTATATATAGGATGTTTGGTTCTGGAAGGGAACATAACTTCACACGGCCCAATGAAAAAGGAGAATATGAAGTGGCTGAAGGAATTGGTTCCACTGTGTTTCGTGCTATCTTGGTGAGATTTCCTAAGATACAATGTTTCCCTCCCTTTCACATTTATGAAATTTTAAAAAATAGAACATCATTCCTATAAAAGCTTATCATGAACTTCTATAATTTATTTAAACAATATTCTAAGTTCTATTAGTTCATATTGCAATTTTTCAAAAACTTGGAAAATTCAGGAATAAAGAATTTAGATGTAAGTCTGTGACTTACCATATTTTTTGGAGTATAGGACGCTCTGAAGTATAAAACACACCTAGTTTGGGGGAGGAAAACAAAGGAAAAATATCTGCCTCTCCCTCCCAGCAATTTGCCTCCTGCAGCAAACATCAAGTTTCCCTTTCAGTTTCTCCTGATCATCAGCTATTTCAGGCTGCAGAGATTGCTATCGGCTCCATAAGCCCCCACTTGCTGCAAGGAGGTAAATTGCTGGGAGGCACAGGCCAAAGAGTTAAGGCCGGTGGGTGGAACTACATTCAGTGTATAAGACGCAGCCAAATTTTCACCCTTTTTAGGGGGGAAAAGGTGCGTCTTATATGCTGACAAAAATGGTACTCTGTTCAGACATCTCATTAATATGTCTGAATGTTAAAGGATTCTCAGCTTAGTTAAGATACTGGCCATTTCTTTTGGGCTTACCATCTTTATACCATCTTCTGGAATATGGCAGTGCATTGTTGGGGAAAGGCAGCAATAATGAGCAAGCCATTTTTCATAAATTGTGCTTTTGATTACTAATATATTAATTGAAAAGACTTTGGGTAATAAAACACCAGAGTTCCTCAACTCCTCAACTATGCTATTTGTAAGCAAGGAAGTAGAAGACTGAAGTTGAGAGACAGAATGAAGACATTAAAATTTTGTAGGGGAGAGATATTTCCTAAGATTCATTAACATAATGTTAGCCAAGCAATTTGAATTGCTTTCGGAATTTAATTGTTCTAGTTCTTTGGGGTCTCTTCTCAGTCTCCATATGACAGGAAGGAGATTGCTTCATTCTGGATACCTAATTTGTTTGCAGCAGCAGCAAAACATTTTAGAAAAATGAAAGGTTATTGTGTACAAATTAAATATTTTCTCATAAATCTGCTTTTTTAATTTAAGGATTACTACAAGACTGGGATGATACGTTGTCCTGATGGAATATCTATTCCAGAACTACGAGAAGCATGTGACTATCTATGTATTTCTTTTGATTATAGTACTATCAAATGTAGAGACCTCAGTAAGTATAACATTGCTTTTAACCTCATATACCCATATGTACACTTTTAAGATGCTGTTTTCTACCCATAAACTACTTCAAGTAATATTTGAGCATTTATCAATTTTAACATCATAAAATAGATTATAGATTGGGTTGATGATTGGGTTTAGTAATATATACTGTAGTTATACCCATTAAGTGCATAGGGGTTTTATATATATAATTTTATTTCGCTCATAGACCAGCATCATATAGCATATAACAATGCAACTTATAACCAACAACTCCATATATATCTGGAATGTAGAATGGAAGAAATACTTAAAGTATTAGCATTACTATTACAAATGTCTAACATTAAATTGTTTTATTGATTATATAGAAAGAAGATGCAATATAAAATATATTTAAAAATCTTAATAGATTGAGCAGGGGTCGCCAACCTTTGCAACTTTAAGTCTGAAGGACTTCAGCTCCCAGAATTGCTTGAGCAAAGGGTTGGACCAGAAGACCTCCAAGGTCCCTTCCAACTCTATTGTTTTGTTAAATCACAAGGCAAATGTTACATAAATGATAACGGAATGCATAACTGAATGTATCATCTTATTCCTGCATCTTGCATGACCTTTATAACTAGAATCATTTCTGGGCTCCTCTAAAGCAGGGATCCCCAACCTTTGCAACTTTAAGTCTGAAGGACTTCAGCTCCCAGACTTCTCCAGCCAGAAGTCTGGGAGCTGAAGTCCTTCAGACTTAAAGTTGCAAAGTTTGCCAACCCCTGGTCTAAGTCCAAAAATGCTGTTCGTGAGCATTATCCTATGACCTGGGAAATCCAAAGAACTATTTAAATAAATTAATTTCAGCTACAATCTGAAAAATCTTGAGAAATTCCTGAATGGAACTACTATACACATCTTTCGTCATACATTATTTATTGTGCCCCTGGATTAGACTGACAGCTCCTGTTTTATACCCTGTCTCCTCAGCACTGGCCTCATCTTATCCTCGGGCTGCTATTGAGGCAACCATATCCTGTTGTTTTCCAACACCTGCCAGCTAGAAGAACAGCGCTGAGGGAGCCTGTCAAGCTCATAATTATGCTGGCAGCTTTTCTATCATTGTAACAGAGGCTGGATTGTACTAAGTATTGTTCCTCGAAACAGCCCTACATGAGTCCCAACCCACCACTGTATGGCCATTTTAACAGTGGGGTTACACTTCTGGACGGCCATATTTTATTCTCTCAACAACCTCTTAACCTGCCCAACTGCCTCGCTGCGTGTTTTCATGCTGCATAACAATCTCTTTATATAAGGGGAAACTTTAAACCCTGTTAACATATTGAAAGATTTAGTAGAGAGTCTAGGGTGTGTACTTCTGGATTAAACCAACAAGCAGCAGGAGAACAATGTCTGTCTTAGTAAAAAATAATGTTGAGAGTGGGATGGAAAAGAGAACACAGTTGTCTAACTATGTACTGTAAGAGCCCTATTTTACCACTACTATGGTCATTGTGATAACTATAATCGTTCCTCAAAGAGTAGTTTCAGAGAAGGATGGGGAAAAGGAGATTGGGCTTGTAAATTCCTCTGTGCAAGGTGCTGTGGGGTCCAAGGGTCTCTTTGATTGTATTCAATAGCTACGTTAAGGCACTTGGTGACATTCTTTACCAACATGATATCAAGTGTTGCCAGTGCTTTAAATCTCAACCAGGATGGATAAAATGGTGAAGTTAAAATGCTGTCCAGGTGCTTGGAGGATGTTTGGGCCTGAAGGAAGAGGATCAGGGTGAGCCTTAATCCCAGCAGGACAAATTTGCTTCATGTAGTGGTATGTGTGAATGACCTTGGTGTTCTGATCTAGGCCTCCTGAGATAATGAAGCAAACTCCTCATCCCGATAAAAGATCTTTTATTTAGGTTAAAGAGAATTCCTCTCCAGCAAAGTCCCGGTAAACAGTCTTTTATGAGATTTCACAATGCAGATCTTTATAGGGCTCTAGCAGCAATTACTTGGCAAGAAATCAGGAACAGATCTTTACCCTAATGAATTGAACTAATTGTCTCCTGCAAACTCCCCTCCCCTCTATTCCCTATGGGAGGGGCCATTCATCATCCACCTGTGCCTTTACTTCCAAGTTGGCCCTTGTTCCTTAGGTGTTCCCTTCTCCTGGCAGCTCTGTGCATGCACACACTGAGAACAGGCTCAAGCTGTTCTTCTGCCCCAGTGATATCTGACTCTGAAGGCAGCTGATAACTGTCAGACAGCCCTGACCCTATTTCTGCCTCTGATATACAGCACTTGTCAGAGCATTCCCCAGACTCCAAGACTGGCCCATGTTCCTCCCTAACATCCTCACTTTCCAAATCTGCTGCCAGATCCACTGGCCACAACACTTGGGATGTAGGTAGAAGACTTGCAATTTAGGCAACAATCTAATAAGAGGCTGGAGGTGTGAAATAAGCATGAAAAGTGTTTATAAAGATGTTTTTTTGACTCTCCCTAGTTTTCCTGAAAATAAAGAGAAAGGTCGGGGGAGGCATACTTTCAGTATTACAGGATTCTGTTGATGTAATATTATAATATAGTAGGATTAGTTCATCTGGGTATGCTTCTTTACTGTCCTGCTTCAGAAGGCTGACTGTAAGCTATAAGATTCTGGGGTAAAACTGTGTTTAGTTCTGGATGGATTGGATTTATTTTTTATATTCTTATATTAATTTAGTTTCTAGTTGGAATTTATGAAGATGGGGTAATCTTGTGCCATTGAATTGGAGGTTTGTCCATGTAGTAGCTAGGAGCCAAAATTGATTTAAAGGAACCTTCCACTAAAGAACTCGAGCCATTAATTGATGTTTTGGTGTGTTTTTTTCAATATTTATACTTTCTTCATCAACTTACAGCAGATAGTAGCACCTAGCCGATGGCTGATCTCAGAAAGGTGGAACAGGATCATGAGCTAGAGACCACAATGAAATTAGACCCAAATATTTCCTTGAAAAATGCAATGGGTACTCGGTCCTATATTGTTGTCAGAAAACTACATGGGTGTTAGTCATAGATTTGCAAGGGCTGAATCTATGTGGCAAGAACTGGTGAGCTTCAGATCAGAGAGAACCATTGCATAAGTACTTCAGCCTCAAGGCTGAGAAAAGAATATCTGACTCAATCTGCTGACTCAGAATAGCTGGAAGAAAAGTCTTAGGAATTGAGTATGTATGTATGTGTGTATGCTTGGATATGTTTGTGCACAGGACTTGATCTTTTCTGTAATAATAACTGATAATTATCTATATAAAATAAAGGGCATGTCTTTTATTTACACCAGCGGAATCAATTTTAAAATAAGAAAAATGTAAATGTATTTATTTCATTACAAGCTTGTTGAATCCACTTGTATTTAAACCTGGCAGAAATAAAATATTGAAGTTCTCATTTATGTCTTTCATAGGATATAATGTACATCATTTCTCAATGTGAATATTAAAATGACCTATTCAGATGATAAACAAGCTCTCTATCCAGGGGTGGGCTGCTACAGGTTTGCCCGGGTTTGGGAGAACCTGTAAGTAACGTAACTAACGCTGGTTCTAATTACCTCCAAATACCACCCCGGGCTGGCCCCATCCACCACGTCCTGTCCCTGCCACCCCACCATGCCACTCCCAGGACTCTCTACATGGGCTGTTTTGGACGCAAGATAAGTGCAGGGCCTGCATGGAGGCTCGGGGAGGGGGAAGATCAGGTTTCCCGGAAGGCCTCCAGAGCTCAGGAAAAGGCAGTTTTTGCTCTACCAGAGGCGAAAGCCTCCGGAGCCTATGGAAGGCGACCCCCCCCCACACACCTCATGGTGTAGGAGGCTGACTAGGTGATGCACATCATGGCCACACCCACCCAGCTACCAAGCAGAGAACCCGTTTCTGAAAATTTTGAAGCCCAGCCCTGTCTCTATCCATTTTACTTTGGGTTTCTTCTCTGTCATCTCTCGAGTGTTTTTTAGGCCCCAACAGCTCTTCAGTCAATATGCCAAACAATAATCAACAGGATCAGACTTCCTGGAGTAGGTTGCCTGCTTGCTGCACATGCTAAAAATCATTATGCAATGTCAACTTTAATAACTTTATAAAAATCATCTTAGCTAAGTATAAACAGATTTAGATTTGGACTTCAGGGTTTTTGTGCTAATTAACAGGAGATTGATTGCATCATCAACAGCGTCCACATACCACCTTACGCTTGCAGTATGTTGATCCGGTTGAACTAAATTATGAGGAATGACTCAACTTGTGGCATGTGAAATCATAATATAAAGCCTTGCATCTGAATACCATCTTGGTGATTATCCATGACTTGACACAGATTTTGCACTTCAAGCCCTGTCCTCACGCCCCCCCCCCCTTTAAAAATATATCAACCCTTTCTAATACTTCATCCACAGGGGATTGAAGCTTAC
>JAPKID020007883.1:0-10103 GCA_026931265.2 Tropidonophis doriae
ATTAAATTTGATAAGTCCTGTGCTAAAATTTAATAAAATCCCCTACTTAAAACCTCACCTAATTTCAAACAGTCTATATACAATGGGCCCAGAAACCAGGCTATGCCGGCTAGATGGAAAAGATGTGTCTTTAACCGCTCCAAGATGGTCCGGAGTTCGGGGGGAAGGTTGTTCCAGAGGGCTGGGCCTGCCACAGAGAAGGCCTTTCCCCTGGGGGTCGCCCACTGGCATTGCCCGGCCGACGGCACCCGGAGAAGGCGCACCTTATGGGAGCGAACCGGTTGAAGGGAAGTATGCGGCAGGAGACGGTCTCACATATAACTAGGCCCCGAGCCATGGAGCGCTTTGAAGATGGTTATCAACACCTTGAAGCGCACCTGATAGGTCACAGGCAGCCAGTGCAGCTCGCGCAGGAGCGGTGTTACCTGGGAGCACCGTGAGGCTCTCATAATCCCCCGCGCGGCCACGTTCTGTACCAGCTGCAACCTTCGGATGCACCTCAAGGGAAGCCCCATGTAGAGAGCGTTTAGCAGAGTGATGGCATTTGGGAAAAAAACTGATCTTGTGTCTAGTTGTCTTGATATGCAGTGCTCTATAGCCTTATTTTGAGGGTAAGAGTTGAAACAATTTATGTCCAGGATGTGACGGGTCTGTAAATATTTTCACAGCCCTATTTTTGACTCATGCAATGTACAGGCTCTCAATAAAAGGAAGTTTGGTAGCAATTGTTTTTTCTGCAGTTCTGATTATCATCTGAAGTCTGTGTCTGTCTTGTTGGGTTGTAGAAGCAAACCAGACAGTTATAGAGGTGCAGATGACAGACTCAATAATTCCTTCTTAAGTAATTCTTGAATATCTATTCTTGACTAGTTTCCATCCACTGCTTCTTGTCCTGCCTTCAGGTGATTTGACGAATAGGTTGACTCCCTCTTCTTTATGGTAGCCCCTGAGATAGTGGAACACTGCTATCATGTCATCCCAAGTCCTTCTTTTCATTAAACTAGACATAACCAGTTCCTGCAACCGTTCTTCATATGTTTTAGCCTCCAGTATTACAGGAGACTATTGTTGAACAGAAGGCATCCGGGCATTCTGAAAATTATTCTGAACATTGTATATATAAGAATGAATGACTACGTCTACATATTCAGAATGTATGAAACTGCTTCTGCTGGAGGACTCTTGTGCGTTTAGCATTTAATATAAGTGCCTGAAGGAAGAAGTCCTATGAAGGTGGGAACCTCCTTCTTTTTCCATACTGAATGGAGATCTTAATTTACCACAGCAGGTGCTCTGAACTAAGGTTATTGTGCTAAATGCACCAGATTTTCAGCAATAACTGTATCATATGTCTGATGCTGGGTCATGTGTGTTTAATTTAGCCATAATAATAATCATATTTAGCAGGGGAAGTCCTATGCCCAATTTGAAGATAAATAATCCTATAAAGTCATAGGAATAAACATGAAGGTATATATCATTATTTAGCAACTGAATATTCATCCAGATGAAATCTTTTATACCGAGCAGTGATGTCTTTTATTTCTATTTAAATGAATTATATAATGCAATAATCTTGGCTTATAAAATATGTATAGAAATGTCCTTAGCGTATAATGCAGTGTTCATTTATACATTTACATCTCTTTGTAACTTATGCAAATATAACATTAGAACAATGTGGGAAAATACTATGTCACTTCATTTTGTAGGAAGAGGTAAAAACAGATACAAGAGTTAAAGTGAAAGCCAAAGGAGAGCTGTACATCAGGGGTCTCCAACCTTTGCAACTTTAAGTCTGAAGGACTTCAGCTCCCAGACTTCTCCAGCCAGCAAAGCTTACAGTTGCAAAGGTTGGAGACTCCTGATGTACATGATGACAGAAACCGAGAAATGTCTTGGCCCTTATGAATGCAATAGGTGTGAAGGTGTCCCACTCTTTGGCCTTTGTGGCTTATTCAGTGCTTCTTCAGGTTTTTCCATATTTTACCGTTTGACAAGGTCTCTCCCTTGTAGCACAATCCTGGGACTGTCCTTTTCCTGTCATTTCTTTCACTCTCCTTTTGCCACCCCTTTTCACAACCGGCAGTCCCATGACAGCTTCCCTTCCTTTTCACAGGTTGTTGCCTCCCAAGCCAACTGGAGGAGATCCAGATCCTTTTTTCCCCTCACTTTTCCAGAGTTTCCAATTACTTGCAAGGGCTGTCTATCAATACTTAAAAGTCTCCCCAGCTCCTTGGAGAAGGGGAAGGGTTTTTTCTGGTTAATAGGCAGTTAATTGCACATCAAAGGAAGCGATAATATATGTCAATTAGACCTAATGACTTGTAGGGTGAGAACTCCCCAGGTACCACTGGATCTAAAATGGATTCACAAGACTGTGGCAGAACTCCGAGGCTGGCTCCAGTGTGTCTGGGGACATCAGGGTTTGGCTTAAAACAGCTCAACTCCCTGCTGGCTTGTCTGGACAAATGGTAGGTCTTGTATTCCACTCACGGCCATCTTCTTTTCTTGGTCCTCGATTTTTCTTGCATTTGACCTTTTCTGTTATGAAGTCCTATTAATCACCAGTCCATGACAGTAATGGATTGATTTGCTTGATTGACCAAAAGCCCAAGTGGCCAGCCTGATTTCACTGTATTTCCAAGAGGTGGTGGTTTTTTTGGTCAAGCGGCAATCAAGGATGGAGAGAAGGGCCAAGGGTCCAGGGAGCAGATCTAAATGTAAATGGCATGCCATGCTTTCATTGGGAGTGTTAGGTGCCATTTCATCTGGGAAACTTTCATCTAGTCCTCCCAAATCAAATCCATCTTTATTGCTGCCATTAACCAGCACAAAGCATCTACAACAATAGGTCTTAAGTGAAACTAAAAGGATTAAAAGAAACGATAGAGCGAGAAGGTATAAAACAGTCACTTTAACTCTAAAGAAAATAAAGAGCTTACAATGCAAGGGGGTTGCATTATGAAGCAAGCCAATTCTAAACTTAAGGCTAAGAGTAAGCCATATCCAGCAGGCCACAATCAAGCCAGGTTTGACTATTTTTACTCATTGCATGCCTAATTTAAATGCAGCCTGAACAGGTCACATGTTGTGTCAGGGACGATGTGGGATATCCAAAACTGTATGTAATGTTGGGTGTTAAAAACTTGCAACATTATTGACAAGTAACTGCACAAGGTTGCTAAAAATTAACAATACAGTGGGATGTGCCCCACAGTATCTCTCTGCCCTCCCTCAGACTTATTCATAGATGTTCATTACTTAATGTCCGCCAGGAAGAAAAGTATGAGGCTTAGACTCCCACAGAGGTGTTGTTCTAGTGAAAGAATTCAGTAAGATAAGATCCTCATGGCTAATAGATATACTGGATGCATTATTTAAGTCTGACACCATGTGACATGAGTTTTGTGCTACCAACAACAATTAACAGTTGTGCCACTGTTTCACTCCCACTTCCAAAAAGACTCTTGGCTTGCTCTGTTGATCCTCATATCATTAGCATTGCTTTTATATTCTTGATATATTTGATATATAGATATGGATACAGATATAGAGAAATTGAGAGATGACAGATAGCTAGCTAGCTAGCCAGCTGGCTTGCTGGCTGGCTGGCTGGCTGGCTGGCTGGACGGGTAGACTGACAGACATAGATTTTATATATATATAGAGAGAGAGAGAGAAAGAGACAGAGAGATGTAGAGATGTATGTATGTATGTATGTATGTATGTATGTATGTATGTATGTATGTGTGTATAAACCTTTATATAATATACTTATATACTATAGTAATGCTATAGTGGGAAGGATCCCCAGGATTGTTGGAGATATCATCTTAAATATTCCCAAAACAGCCTTCCTTGACCCACCAGCCTCCATAGGTGATGTCTTTCAACTCCTGGGAAGGAGCTGAAGTCTCCTATAGCCAGAGGCTACCAGGCTGGAAAAATCTTCAATGAATTAAATATCCCCTTTGGGTTCTTTCAAGTTTGAAAGCATCTGAGGAATTGGCTTTGGGGGAATGCATCTGTTAATCTGGTTAACAAGAAATCTGGTACTGGAATATAGTTCCACATTGTTTCCTTAGTTAAGGAACTTTAACATAAAGCCAGAGGCTGTAATTTCTCTACCTTTCTCATCAATCCCAAGATTTTCTCTTTTTCTCATGATCCAAGATTTAAAGATTACAGTGATCAGTGACAAAGCTAAGGCATTTAGTCTCTGCTTGACAATGAATCAAGAGTGGAGAGGACTGTCCCCTGAAAGTTATTGAAGTTTCCTAGTAAACACAATAGGGAATTAATAGTTCCATGTTACTTTAACACTTTCCATCTCTATTCAAAAAGAGTGGGGTACCAATAGGGATGGATGCATGCATGCATGCATGCATGCATGCATAGATGCATGCATGGCTGAAGTTAAGTTGTATATCTACAGTAAGTTGGCGCAATTGCCAGTTCTCATAGCATTCACTTGACAATCAGAGACTGAAAATATGAGTAACCCAGCTAAGTCCATGGGTTGCAAAAAAAAATAGGTCAAAGGTTGCAAGCAGCTCAAGAGTTGTCTATATTTGGCCTTGGACATTGTACTTTATTAATGAAGAAATAAATTAAACTATGATTTCATTCTTCATGAAGAAGGGCTCTTTATGATTGTAAAACTTGTGTACAGGTAGTCCTCAACTTACAACCACAATTGAGCCCAACATTTCTTTTGTTGAGTAAGGTAGTTGTTAAGTGAGTTTTGCCCCATTTTACAAATTTGTGTGCCACCGTTGTTAACTGAATCACCACAGTTTTTAAGCTAGTAACATGGTTGTTAAGAGAATCTGGCTTCTCCATTGACTTTCCTTGTCAGAAGGTCACAAAAGCAAACCCCTGATCCAGGGACACTCACTGCAACCATCATAAATATGAATCAGTGGTCAAACATCCAAATTTTGATCATGTAACCATGGGAATGCCACAATGATTGTGTGAAAGACAGCCATAAGTCACTATTTTCAGTGCTGTTGTAACTTCAGTCAGTCACTAAATGAACTGTTGTAAGTTGAGGATGACCTATGCTTGCATTGAAAGAGCAAAATTTCCTCTCTAATATTGGCTCTGCCAATTTAATTGGTGGTTCATTTGACAGATGACTAGTTGTTTTTGTAGCGATATTAATTCAATTGGCATTGGAGTCCAGGAAAATTGCAATATGAATATTACTTCTATAAGAGATCTGAACCTGTATCAATCTTTCTGGATCAGAGCAGGTATATGTCATTCATGCTCCTATAATCAATGGCTTCCAAATATGGACATCCATAGTAAGTAGCTCTTATTGGCAAAGGCAGGAGTGAATTCAATTTATGATATTCCGCCTGGTTCCCTTCTCCCTCCTTTTCTTTCATCTTCCTTGTCCTTTCTCACCTCTTCCTTTCCTGTTTTCAGTCAAGGCCCTGGCATCTTAATTCGTTTCAGGCCCATTTGTCATCTCCCCTAAAGGTAAAACAATTGAGTGAAGCATCCTTGAGCAGTTTTGAGGTGTCACATTTGAATGAAGTTATCTGGCGAAGGAAGAGGATTTAGAAAAATCAAGACGGGTGTCATTTGTATTTGATTTATTTCTTCTGAAGGCAGGTATGAAAGTTCCCTCAATCCTCTTCCATCATTTGTTTACACTGATTTGGAAGTGCCTTTGTGCTTTGATTGGATTACAATGGAGAAGAATACATTTTGAAGAGCTTTACCCCTTGCTTAAATTGCCTCCACTAAAAGAGATACCCTCGCCCAGGAAATTCTATATGGTCCTTCCTAAATCCACTTCTGAACCTTTTTTTCAATACTTCAGGTAATCCATAAAATAATTCAATCAACCATTTGTCTAACCTGGATACATTGCCTATAGGAACTTAGAAATACCTATTATCTTTAGCCGCATGCAGATATGATGTGAGATAACCTGTTGGTATTTACTTTACAATCAACCAAGATTTCTATCTTACAATTTTGCCTTTATGTCAGCATAGATAAAAGGAGATAGCTTGAGCTCAGCCTTAAGAAAAAGAGAGGAAACCCGCCCCCGCCCCCTTAATCTGCCTGATAAGACTGACTTCTATTGCTAGGTGTTATTTTCTTTTTTGCATTTGTCTGCTCCTAGGGTCCAAATTTCAACTTCTTCATTCTTTGGATCAAAAGATTGGCCATCAGTCTCATCTGGTAATTCTTTCATATCAAGAGTGGAGACTCCATTCTTTTGGGCACCAAAAGCAACATGCCATTGCTATAAGATAGGGTCATTCTTGTGTATCAAGGATAGACAATATATTGTTTTCTAGGTTTTTTTACCTCCACCTCCATCCGCATTAAGGGGCAGAGCTAATGACAGGAGTTTGTTGAGATGGTTGCCCAACATGCTAGAACACAAGATTTAGAAGTGCGCTGTTGGTATGTGGAAAGTATACTTCAACTATATAGGGTGTTTCTGTCACTGGTTGGCCCTCTAGTATGAATGGTGTATATTAGATTTCTGTTGCCAAATCTTGAAATACTACAATGTTGAATGTATTCCTTTTTTTGGCGGGGGGGGGGGTTAAAAATCAAGAGATTTATTTATTTATTTTATTCAATTTATAGACCGCCCCCTCTCCCCAATGGGGACTCGGGGCGGTGCACAGGAGATTAAAAATCCAATAAATACAACAATATACAGAATACAAAATGTTAAACCCGAATTAAAATATCCCTGTGCTAAAATCACTATTAAAACCCCTAAAACCCTAACAAACCCCTTAAAATTCTAATTTTAGAGATGGTATGCAATTATCATAGTTTGGTTGGTTGAAAATCAAATCAACTCTTTGAGAATAATAGATCATTACAGATGACTTGGAAAATTACTGGACACATTAAGATTTTCCAAATCATTACCTTTAACTTTTTTTTTCTCTTTTTCTTAGACATTACCATGACTTCTTTTTGATTTTCAGGTTTATTCCTACCCACTTAAATAGTTGTTTCTCGAATCTCATTGACCATCTGATCTATTACTCTCCATATCAAGTTATGACCTTCAATTGTTCCATGCTCTTATGCCTGACTCTGTAGTAAAATCTGGAAAAATACCAGGAATATGTAATAGCCATCTCTTCTGGCCATGTAAAGTATATATGCTCTATACTACTGGTATGTAGATATATGAAATTGTGGTTAATTTAAGGAATGCAGGATGCAGACTGGATTCATTGTCATGGCTGAGAGAAGCTCAAATGCTATGTATTTGTGTTAGGCATTCCTAAAAATTAAATGCAATTGGAGGAAGGCAATGCTTGTGCAATTCTTATTTTAATATCCTGGACATCAGAACAGTTTTATCAGGAGAACAAGAATAGGTAACCAAGCAACAAGGAAAAGGTTGAAACATATGATTAGGTTTGCACTAAAGTAGAATATGCCAGGTGAAGAGCCATTTAATCTTGTCAGCAACAGAATGACAGCATTGGATTTGAGAAATTTGTTCACATTTCTTCCTATAATGCGATCAAGTTCCTGAGTATATCATAGGCCTTATTTCCAGATCGTCCCAAAGTTGCATTATCCAAGTTGTTTTTAATTTGCTATTGAAGGTTATCTGGGAAAGACATACATTTTAGTATGTCTGAAAGTTGGTTTTGCTTGTGTGTGTAACGTGCACGTAAGTGGTTATATGGGCTGTAATTTAGCCCAGATCTGAATGGAATGATTTTTGGGGAACCCTTATTTTTCAATTCCAATCCCCAGGGGAAAGAACAAAACCCAAATGTATCCCAAACATTTTATCAAAAGGTGAAAACCCGTGAATGATTAAGGCAGATCAAATAAAAATAGAATTTTTATTAGGTAGAAAAGAACATCATGAAAAGATGCAAGTGAAAATCTAAAATATAATCTAACCCTGAGTTCATCTGTATCTTTTATTCAACATTTATTTATTTAAAAGTATTAATTATCTGTATTTAGCCCATGATATTAAACTAAAGCAGAGCAATCACCATATAATCGATCTTGCTCCTGGAACATATTTCCAAGATTCAAAATGAAATGACCATTTTAAAGCCACTTTATTTAAAGTGCTAATGTTTTATCATTAGGTGGCTGACTTTGATGCACATTTTTTTAGAAAAGAGGCTAAAAGCAGAGTCAAAGCTTGGTAGCATTTTAATATCAGGGAAGGAGAAAAATTGTTAGTGGCAACAATACACAGTATATCATTGTAATTAGAGGAAGTAGAGTGAAATGCATTAAACTTTTATCCTGACCCTGGCAACTCTTTAGGCTGTCAGGGGCAAGGATATTATGTCCTTGTAGGTTCATCAACAGGCTTGATAAATAAATAAAATCCATTGTACAGGAACTCCTTGATTTACAACAGTTCATTTAGGGACTGTTCAAAGTTACAACAGCACTGAAAAAAGTGACTTACGACCATTTTTTCAGTTATAACTTTGCAGCATCCCCATGGTCTCATAATCAAAATTCAGGTGCTTGGCAACTGGTTCATATTTATAACGGTTTCAGTGTCCTGTGTCATGTGAGCACTTTCTGAGACCTTTTTACAAGTAAATGTCAATGGATTTACTTCACAACAGTATTACTGACTTAATAACTGCAGAGATTCATTTAACAACGGTGGCAGGAAAAGTTGTGAAAGGGGAAAAAATTCACTTAACAAATGTTTCACTTAGCAGCAGAAATTTTGGGTTCAGTTGTGGTTGTATGTCAAGGACTAGCTGTACAATCTTTGACTTTTACCTCTATAACTCCCCCGTTTTTCAATCCTGGTATTCAAGAGAGAGAGCAAAAATCTATCAGAAAACCAAATTGGATTAAAAACAATTAAAAAGATCACAAACTAGTTTAATGTGGAAAACCTGGCTAAAGTGAAGACAGTTGACTTATTTTAAAAGAATAATTGGATGCAGTTCTTGTGGGAATTGATTCTATAGCTTGATGGTCAAGAAAGAAGAGAATGGGGTCATTTTTAAAGGAGATTTGCCTTGCTATCCAGATTGATTTCTCTCAAGTTTACAAGCCAGTATGGATATTTATGAGTTATCTGCACCTAAATGTAACCTTAGGGAGCATGTAAAAATTTATTATCTCAGCTTCACTAACTCAGCTCTGGTTTATCACAGCTCTGACCTAGAAAATACAGCTGAAACAAGTATTATCCCAATAATGCAGATGGCTGAGCAAATAAAGCACATAACTACTACAATTATAGTTCTCTCTCTCCATGCCATCTGATGTTTGCATAGCTACAAGCGCAAGTGGTTTCCATACAGATCCCTGAGAAATATATATATATAGTTCATTGAACACTTATGCTGCATGTAGAATGGGCCAGATTTAATTTTCACAGAAGGCTGGAAAAGTTAATAATTTAAAACTTGAAGAAAGGCTGCCAGGCAGGATCACAATGATCTGATGGAGGCTCCAGTGGTCTGATTCAATATATGTTTGTTTCAGAAATTCATATTATTTTCAGCATCTGCTCAATGGACTACAAATTAACAATACTTAACAATAAATTAAGCTTTGTACCATGTCAGTAACGCTAATGAAAAATTAAAAGATTGGGGAGAGCCTATGACTAACATGTAATACAGCCCCAGTTCAAATCCCGGTAAGGGTATATGGCTAGCTGATAAGAGCTAAATAGCTCGAAATAGCTCTATCCTAGTCTCCCTGATTTGTTTATTTATCTGCTCAAAACCTAACACACACACACACATGTGTGTGTGTGTGTTAGTTTTATGAGCTGATCTCACATATCTAAAAAAAAATTACTCAACGGAACTCTTGGCTTTCTCTCTAGATGGTCTCTGGTGATGAGCTGAAAGGCAGAAAAGAAAACAGTATGTCTCCTCCCTTAATGGGGCCCTAACAGGATGTTGTGAAAACAATTACATATATATATAAGCTCGAAATAGATCTATCTTGGTCTCTCTCTAATTTAATTTATTGATCAGCTCATAACATATATATACATACATACATACATACATACATACATACATACATACAAACATACGATATTATTTAAGAGATGATATTTAAATTCTAATATCCCAGAA
>JAPKID020007884.1:0-10103 GCA_026931265.2 Tropidonophis doriae
ATAATAATAATAATAATAATAATAATAATAATAATAATAATAATAATAATAATAATAATAATAATAATAATATGCACTTTTCCAGTGACGTTACAACTTTGATCGCCCACGAAGCAAATGCTTCTCAGTGGGAGGCTACCTGCATAGCCTGTATTGATTTTGATTCTGGCGATTCAAATCTTTACCCATCCTCTTTCTTTCCACCTTGCAGGTCCGAGATTTCTTCGTGGGGGCAACCATCGCGGGCCTGGCTGGCTTGTTTGTTGGGGTCGGCACGGCCATGGTTAGGAGGAAAAAGCAGCAGAACCAATAATGAGGAAAAAGCAGATTTCTCAGAGCTCTCCGTCTCCTTGGCATTTGTGTGCGTGTGTGTGTGTGTGTGTGTGTGTGTGTGTGCTAAGTTTCTAAAAACTTGAGATACAATCCCAAGTGAGGAAAGAAACCAAAGTTATCTGCAGCCATCTCTCCAAATCCCATCCTAACGCCTAGGCAGGAGTCTAATGTCCATAGCTATGTTCAGGTCGCGGTGGCTCGGTGGCTAAGATTATCGATTAGAAAGGTTGGCAGTTGGGCGGTTTGAAACCCTAGCGCCGCGTAACGGAGGGAGCTCCCGTGACTTGTCCCGGCTTCTGCCAACCTAGCAGTCCGAAAGCAGGTAAAAAATGCAAGTAGAAAAATAGGAGCCACCTTTGGTGGGAAGGGAACAGCATTTCGTGCGCCTTGGGTGTTGAGTCATGCCGGCCACAAGACCACGGAGACGTCTTCGGACAGCGCTGGCTCTTCGGCTTTGAAAGGGGGATGAGCAGCGCCCCCCTAGAGTCTGGAACGACTAGCATATATGTGCGAGGGGAACCTTTACCTTGTATGTTCAGGTCGCAGATGGTCTGAGTAACTAACTCTTCTCTTAATCCAGGGTAAATGGATTTTGCCTTCCTCCAGGAAAGGCTGACATTAACCAACTTTGATCAGATTAAGGCTTGCAACTGGCTTCCCCACATTCTGGGTCTAAGCTTCAGACAGATGGTGGAGACAGTGGTGGTTTGAAGGTCAACGAATTAGGCAGAGCCAGTTAAAATCTGATTTAATTTCCATGTGCAATATACCGTGTTTTATTTTCATCGAATTAACGCACCCGATATCCACTGTGCTCCTGCTTTGCCTTTTAAAAATATAATTTAGCCAACAAATTCTGGAGAATTAAGGCTTTGGGATGGAGTAGATTGTGGTTTTTAAGCTTCAGGTCCTGGCCAAGAGAACCGTAATTCATACAAGTGGTCCTCGATTTACAACAGTTAGTTTAGTGAACTTTTGAAGTTGCGACGCCACTGAAAAAAAATAAATAAATTGAAAAACCAATAAAACTTTTTGAATTTTTTTTTTTTTTAAAGTGACATAGGACCGTTTCCCACACTTACGACCGTTGCCGCATTCCTTGATCAGAATTCAGACACTTGGCCACTGACTCACATTTACGACGGTTGCAGTGTTCCCAGGGTCACGTGATCCTGTTTTGCATCCAAAGCAAAGTCAATGGGGAAGGGCAGACTCGCTTAACAACTGTGTGACTCACTTAACAGCCGATTCACCTCACAGCTTTGGCAAGAAAGGTCATAAAACAGTGAAACCTGCCAAATTTTCATGGAACTCCTTTTGAGGGTTTCACAGAACACAGTTTGCAAAACCAGGCATTGGGTTACAATTTCCCTTCTTCAACGAACGGGTTTCCCCCCCCCTGATACGGCACTCAGAAAGGGGTTTCTGCTATCCCCTCATATGAGCTCTCTCTATAACTGCAGTTTCCAATGTTTGTATGTAATTTTTAGCACACACACACAGATACACTGAGCGCATGAGATGAACTAAAGCCTGGCGGATTGTTACTCCCAGTGAAATTAGTGCCAGGATTATTTTTTTCCACCATTATTAGTTATTTAGCCCTGGACAACTGCTACTCACGGGGCTAATAATGTACACTTTTTGAATAAATTTAAAGGTATATTTAATTTAAATATATACAATTGTATTTAAGATAATCTTAGTAAATAAATAAAGCTTGTTTGATTTTTCCCCCCACCCCTGTGTGTCTGAAGTGAGAATCCTTACACACACACACACACACACACACACACACACACACACACACACACTGTTGTTGTGTGTCCGACCCATCGCAATTGCATGGACCACGTTCCTCCAGGCCTTCCTGTCCTCTCCCATCCTCTGGAGTCCATTGAAGCTCAGGCCAACTGCCTCAGTGACTCCATCCAGCCGCCTCCTTCTCTGCTGTCCCCTTCTTCTTCTCTTGTCTTCCATCGTTCCCAGCATGAGGCTCTTCTCCAGGGAGTCCTCCTTCCTTCTGATCAGGTGGCCAAAGTGTTTGAGTTCCCTTTTCAGGATCTGGCCTTCTCAAGAGCAGCCAGGGTGGATCTCCTCCAGGACTGACCGGTTGGATGGCCTTGCAGTCCAAGGGACTCAGTGCAGGAGTCTTCTTCTCCAGCACCAGAGTCCAAAGGCCTCCATTCTTTGGCGCTCAGCCTTCCTTACGGTCCAATTTTTAAAGAAAGAACTTCAATGGGAACATTTGTAAGATCCTTAACAGCAGCCTTCTGATTGATTATAACATTTACATTCCCCGGAAATCTAGAAGGTTCACAGCAGTTAAAAGGTAGATTAACTTCTCCCCCCCCTCTCTCTTTTCCAGAAGGACATCATATCAGCAACTGATATTGCTGCCTACTCTCACAGGGTGACTCAAGGGGGCTTACAGGACATAAAAGCACGAGACAGAAGAAATAAAAATAATAAAATAATAAAAAAGAAATCTTCCTCCACCCCAGCAACAACACTCAATGGCACTTCACAACTAAGTGCCACTTGCCAGTCGGACTGGGGATTCGTTGGAAACATGTGATTCATCCACCATAGCTCTTTTACACACCTAATGTCGCAAGGGGAGTTTTGTTCTTAGCATCTTCTGCGCATGCTGATGGCTCGTGTTTGGCCTCGGTCAACCATCTCTGCATACCAACCAAATGAGGCCGTTCAATGATGCGCCCCACATGACACCCTTGGGAGCTGGAGATTGGACATTGGGTTGGGGTACTGGGGGGGGAGGGATTTGGGTAAATGTGTGATATGATCGTGCTTTTTTGCTTCAGATCTTGCTTCCCTTTTGCTGTTTTCATTTCACGTCCAGTGAAAGTACCTTTTCTCTAATCAAATGGAGTTGGGGGGATTTTCTTTCTTGGATTTTGAATGAGGCACCCCTGACACTACCTGTCTTATGCTACCAGGAGGCCTGAACCCCGCCGTCAAAGAAGGAAGACCTCTGACTCACCTGTTCTTGTGACCAGCTCTGCCTGTCCTCTGGAGTCTTGGACTTGGTTTTGAAGCCTCTCGGGGCATCTCCGAGTTGCTTGGAGGCTGGGGGGATGTTCAAGGATTTGGGCCGCCCCAGATGCCGACTGGCCACGTGGCCGGACTCTCCCTTGGGACCCGTCTCTGCATAGTCATTGGGCACATTTTCAGTCCCATCATGCTCCGGGCTCATTTCCGATGCACTGTTGATGCTGTTCATACTCATGCTCATCTTGATCTCCGCCACAATCTGGTCGATGTCTTCTTCCTGCTCTTCTGGGTCCCCCTCTTCGTTCCTGCCATGGTAAGGGGACATCCGGCGGGAGTTGCCATTGGCTTCTGGGGAGTAGTAACCTCCTTCACTGGGATGGCAATACTGGAGGCTCTCGTCTTGATCCTGGATTTCTAGGCAGGCCACCTCGCTTTCCAAAATCTGGATGCAGCCTTCGTGGTAGCCCACCGCTTCGGCCACGTTGTCCTGGTGCTGAATTTTGGTCTCCACCCACTCTCCTTCCTCAATCGCTTCCTGGCACTCGTCTGTCTCTACGTGATGCTCTTCTTGGGGGACATATTCTTCCCCGTTGCAGTCCATCCCTTCCAGGTAGCTGTCATCCTCCGGACAATATCGGATATAGTAGGTGATTCCTTCCTCTTCCTCTGGAAGTCCTTCATCGTAATCCTCCTCTTCCGAAGTGTTGTTGACATAATCCGAACTAGAGTCCCCGTCTGCACTGTTATCGATATGCTCGGAGTCAACGGGGGGAAAGCCACCTTGACCAACTGATACCGCGTCCATCACCTTCTCCACATAGTCTTCCCCGGGGAAAGTACTTATGGCCTTCTCGGCTGCTTGGCCATGGGGAGAGGAAGGGCAGGCTCTTGTCCGGTGATCCAGCATGGTCGCCGTGGTGCTTTGGCATTTCCTGTTTGCCATGGCGGACATCTTAGATGGCAGTCATTTCTTTGCACTGGCTGCAAAAAGAAGGAAACGAAAATAAGAATTACGTTTTAAGAATTGCCCAAAATGAGAGCAACAAAGCTACCAGGCGGAGCTAAAATGAAGGATTTAAATTTATCCAGGGTGGTGGGTTGCAATGGGATGGAGGAGAGGCATAACCAAGGTTTCGTGACTTACTCCAACAACATGAACAGGTGAGAATGTCAAACATTTGTAGGATGATCCATCTTTGCTCTAGTGAGACACGTTGTGAAGGAATCCAAGCGGTAATGAGAAGAAAAATTATACACTGAAATGGCTTCACCTAAAAGAAAGTATATACATCTAGGGACCTCCAAAGCCTTAAGTGAAGTTTCTGCTCTCCTGGGGGACCTTATTCAGATATTTATGAGGTTTCACCCATGCAGTAAGTCAAAACAAAGAAGACGCTTCCATACAAAATGGCCAGCCGTCATAATGAACCTTCTTCTCTGCAGTGCTAGACAATTTGGAGAATGTTCTAAGATATTCACCCAGTTTGATTTCTCTGGTCTCCAGATCTTTGTGTGAAATTAGTCTGAGACAAGTTTCACTAGCAAAGGTCAGGCTGATTAGGAATTCTGGTCAAGGTGGCCCACAAAACATCTGGATGTGAACATCTGAATGGAGAATGTTTAACTTCAAAGGTGAAGCTCCTACTTCAATTAAACTTCAAACTGAGGAGCTCCTACTCAACGCACCCAATACAGAAAAAGAAGTTGGCTGCAGCTGAAAGATTAGTCATGCCCTTCCCCAGGATATATGAAGCACGCCAAAACGATGGAGGTTGGAGAGAGACACCGTTCTATATTTTGAAGAACATCATGAGGGATCTCTTGAGTAGAGAAAACGTGACTTTCTGCTGCATCTTGTCTCACTCACCATATGTCTCCATAAAATTAATGCACACCCCCTGTTCATGCATTAGAAAGGAGCGAAGATCATAAAAAAAAGGTGACAAAACAATTATGACAACAGGGAATAGCATCATGGTAAGCTTAGGTAAGCTTCACATTCAATTACGGTTTTGAGACTCTCACGGATGGGGGCGCAGCCCCAGTGAGCTTGGTGCAGAATCTTCGTATTAAATCAAGCGGTGCCATTTAAGGCAATATTGATTTATCACCATAAATGTGATTAAAAAGGGAAAATAAACTGAGATTCTTAACAGCAAATACTAATGAGACTCCTAGTTATTCTCAGCTATAATGGCTTGCAAAGCTACTGGACCCTTTAATCTTCTTTAAGTTGACAACTCTTTAAATTTCACTTTCCTTTAGCCCAAGAGGCTTTTAAAAACAAAAATCAGCCAGGGGAAGGTGTCACTCTCAATGAGGCCTGGAAACTTGGTAGAAGAAACAAAAAGTTAACAAACAAGGCAATTAAAGGGTTTTTTATTTCATTTTAAGATATGATTCAAAGGTGTCTATAAACCCATTGCTGGATTATCATTCCATTATTTGCATAATATCACAACTATTCTGATCCTATAAACATTGTTTGCTTGCTTATTTATAAAATCTACATACCCACCCATCTTAAATACATAACTCTGGGTGACAAAAAATCGGCAGAAAATCCATAGAAATAATGAAAAATGTAACTCATTAAAAATAATTCAATGGAATCAAGCATGATAATTGAGGCTCTTCATAAAAACGAACATTGATAAATTGAGTTTCCTAAAATCCTGGCCTAACATCTGGGGGGGAAAAGCAGGAATTAGAACAAAGCCTGTTCCTAGATCAGCTTCACAGGAAGCTGTTTTAGGCACTGTGAGAAGTTTAAAAGATGTAGTAGTGAAACTCCCCAACTTCCATCACCCCAAAAATATATCACACAATCACTGCCTTTGCTTACCTAATTGCCTCCACCCTGGATCTTAACTAAGGGAAGTCTAACCATGTGCAAGGAAACTTCTAGTTCAGGATCAATTGAGTTGAGTTGGGTTGCATTGGTTTGGTTTGGGTTGAGTTGGTTTAGGTTGAGTTGGGTTGGGTTGAGTTGGTTTAGGTTGGGTTGGGTTGGGTTGAGTTGAGTTGAGAAATAACAATTCTTATTTCTCCTGGCAAGTGTTTTTTTTTCCTCAGCAGCTATATATGTTATTTGTAATTTTTTCCCATGGTTCTTAATCTTGTTTTTGAGCAGTGTTAGTAGCCCATGGAACACGCATTTGAGATGGGCAGCCATACAAATGGACTAAATGAACAAGCAACTAAATAGTGTGCCATACAGAAATTGGGAGGAAAATGTGAGAGTTTTTCTCACATTCCTCCAAGCTCAGCAGCATCATTTTGCACACCAAGCTCAAGTTGCTTTGCCCAGGGTGAATGCACCAAAATCAATCTGGCCTTTGTTGGCCATGTGCCTCTCCAGAGCAATGCTGCGGAGAGAATCGCATCGCCAGAAGAAATGGGGGCGAAGGCCTCGTTCTTTAGCGAGGTTTGGAATTAGGACTCCCCAGAATAAAAAAAAGCTTTTCTCCAATGAGAGAGTGGCAGTGAGACCCTCATTAACTCCCCCCTCCAAAAATGATAATCGCACAGCAAGCCCTATCAATTAGTAATACCTGAATCACGCATCCAAGATACCAGAGGAAATCAATGCATAATTTGATTTCTTAATTTCTTTGCAGTCCAGTTCAAGGCAGAGAAATGAGATGGTCTTTTAGAACAGACTGCATCATTAGCATGAAGAAACTCACCACTCCATAAGTTTCGCTTTTTTTTTTTTTGGCAAAGAAAGAAAGGATAATGAAATGAAAGCATATGGCACAAAAGTTGGCAAAGATCTCTTCCACACACACACACACACACACACCGCAAACCATGGGATTTTCAACATTCTTCTGCTTTTTCTGGACAGACGTCTGAAGTCATCCTTGTCTGGTTAACCCTCTATGTTATTCTCTCTACAGGAGACACTTTTCTTCTGAGGGGAGGCTGCCTGTCAAGCCTGCAGCCCTCTTTTCTTTTGGATCCTTGGCCTGCCACACTTTCTGTTATTCTACTATGCCCTTTCTATGGTGAGGAAATGGGAGGGGGGATTGTACAGAGTTAGAAGATATGCAGCCATAACAACATTCTTTCTAGAAAGCCAAGGTCGTCCTTTCTCTCTGCACCTCAGCACCTGACCGGAACTGGATGGGTGGAAGCTGCCAGCGTGGCAGTGGGAGTTTGGGCCATGGGATGGACTGGTGGGTGTGGGGGCAAGAACTTGGACTTTCAACTGGGTGGGGAAAATGGGAAAGCTTCCAGATTTGGGTTTTCCCAGATGTGCCAACACGGCTCTCCTCATCAATTGGAACTTTGAGGAATGTTTTGCCTCGGACTCTGATTTAATTTTGGAGGCTATTTGGAACCCTGACAGTCCCTTTCTCAAAACAATATGGATGAAAAACCTGGTTCTCAAGGCAGAGCCGACAACTGAGCACTTCGCCCTTGCTATGGTGCCTCTTGCGTTGTCACACCATCACCCGGCTAATTTAATTTGATGGCATTTACATTTATATTATTTCATCACTGCGCTGGAATCGGAGTGGGTTTTTCGTGCTTCACTCCCGAACAATGTTTAGGAGATTAGGTTGTACAGAACCAGCGGTCATTACAAGCCAGCAATTATTCCCTCAGTTGTCACTGAAACATAATTGATTCCAACAGCTAGCAACTTCCTCGGTCAGGGGGCAGGCGAGAATGCAGAAATAGGCACCGTGTTTGTAGATGTTGTGGGAAAATATATGTGCCCTTGATGAGTTGGAACCAGCCAAGCAGCCAATCAAAACTGACTGGGTAGGAAGGTCACTGCTGAAGTGGGGGAGATGTCTTTGATGATCCCCAAATTCAAAGAAAATCTATGCAAGGTATTTTTTAAAAAAATAATTAAATTTATCTGCTGCCCATCTCACCAATAAAGCAGCTCTGGGCAGATAGTAGACCCAGAAAGCATAGCATCACTCATTTCCCAGCTAGTCCTATCCATCTATCAACCACTCTTCTCAAAGAATTGGGAAAGAAAGAGGCCTTCAGAGACTTTCCAAAGAAGCAGCAGAAGATGGCAGGGACTTTTTCATGGATGTGGTATGCAGTCCTTGTATGACTAAGAGTTCAGAGCACTCTAAATTCCATGGAATTTGACTGGTCAAAGTGGAGCAGTGGAAGGAAGAAAGAGTTGGACATGTCAGTGCTCTACCAGAAAGAAGTTCCACGGATCAAATCAAGCCATGCCAAATTCTTGGATGGTCTACTCTAGCAGATGTTGAAGATAATAAATGTGGTGGAGAAACTATCTAGGCCAGGGGTGTCCAACCTTGGCAATTTTAAGGCCAGTGGGGTGAAGTCCACAGGTCTCAAAGATGCTATGGTTGAACACCCCTGTTCTAAACTTTTCAATGTTTGCGGTCATAAAAGCCATTGAAAATTGAAGGAAAGGAATCAGAGGTTGAGGTCTCCTTAACAGGAAATTAATTTCAAGGCGGCTTGCCCTTCTTTGATCTCTGAAAAAGCCCTAAATTTTATATTTCCTTACCTACCCCCACTCCCCCGACTTGATGACAAAGGTGACCTTGTTATCGGGATTTTATTTTAAAAAATTGTTCAGACAGACTGGAACCTGTCGACACGGAGTGCATAGCAATGAGGAAGGGATGTGGACGGATTCCCAGATTCCTTGGCGTGATCGGCTGATTGGCTGCAATAACGGCTGCATTGGAAGCCTTGTGGAGAGAGCAGGAATCCAAACAGCCCACCGTGGGGCTCAAGGAGGGCTGTTGCCCCCTTCCTCTTCAGCAGGAGGAACACATATTTGCTCCCTTTCGCGTGGCAGATTCCTTCACACCTCGGAAGGTTTTTTGCTTTGGCAATTTGCGGAAGAGGGGAGATGTTCTGTTTAAGCTTAAGTCGTCAACCACCGAGATTCCCTTCCTCATAACAAGAAGACTTAACTAGAGCCACATGATGAAAGGAGAGAGGTGGCTTCTGATGTCCAAGGTTGGTCCAACACAGATCAGTAGGATTTTGGGAAAGGTGTGGGATCCCTTTGGGGTTTTGGAAATGAATTCTATTCTATTCTATTCTATTCTATTCTATTCTCTATTCTATTCCCTATTATTTTTTCTTTTCTATTCTATTCTATTCTATTCTACAGTCCACTCCACTCCACTCCATTCCACCCACTTTGGCCAGCTAGAAGAATGGAAACTTGGAAGTTGCGCACTGCACAGCTTCAACAGAGGGGTAAATGGATTGAAGCCCCCCCCCTCCCCATGGTCAGACGCAGCCCTGTGATTTCCGTTGCCAGCTTTCCAACAAGCAAAGTCAAGGGGGCAGGCTGGGATTTGCTCAATGACCATTGGGTTCACTTATCAGCTGCAATGATTTGCTTAACAACCATGGCAGAAAGGGTTGTGAAGTTAGACACGTCTCATCTCTCTGTAGGAAAGTGCTTATGAACTGTTTTGAAGTCCATCCCCTTTCTGTGTTGGGAAGTATTTATGAACCGATTTGAATTCATTCCTTAACAAGTCCCATCACTAATATAGTCATTTAAGCAAATTTATTGCGGGTTACAAAATAATTTGGCAGGAAATTACAACTCCAAAACTTTTGTTTCTAGTACTTTGGTCAGCCTCATTTATTTTATTAACCTGGTTTACAGCGTGGTTTCAAAAGCAATGAACCTAAGCGATTTGTGAAAACTGTGGCAGTGTCACTTCTCAGCAGAATGAATGGATGTATGAATGTAATGCGTAATCGCCTGCTGTGACTTGCAAGGC
>JAPKID020007885.1:0-10102 GCA_026931265.2 Tropidonophis doriae
ATGAATGACATTCAGAATCTAGGACATGTTGAAAGCATTGGTCTTAAACAACAATAAAGTTTTTGATAGCATTACCCTGAATCAGTGGTGTGTTGCAGGCGGTACACCTTGGTACAGGCAAACCGGTGCCTGCCGGGAGCACCAGGTACTGTTCCTGTATGGTGCTCCAGAGGACCCACCCACCGGTTCTCTGTACCTGTATTTCAGGTCTTCAGTGCTTCCGTGCATGCACATGACACCTACAGCACCTGCGCGACACTCAGCCGAGCAGCTGGAGCATCACGGAGGCTCAGGGAAGCATCACAGGAGGTAAGGATACATGTGCACATTGTGCATGTGTACCTGCACACTGCACACATTCATGTGGTGGACGCCAGGCCCTGTTCCACTGTACCAGTTGCACTGGGATCCAGAACCCACCACTGCCCTGAATGCAATTATTAAGTTTTTGGATACTCAAGAAAATAAATTGCTCCCTCCA
The DNA here is from genome assembly GCA_026931265.2 of Tropidonophis doriae. NCBI lineage: Eukaryota > Metazoa > Chordata > Lepidosauria > Squamata > Natricidae > Tropidonophis > Tropidonophis doriae. The sequence goes on from JAPKID020007885.1 coordinate 482, forward strand.
TTGGACTAATTTGGAACAATGGAAAAATGTATTTCCTTGAGTATCCAAAAACTTGAGAGTTGAACTCAGGGTAATGCTATCAAATTCTCATGGGAGATAATTCAGCAAGGTATGCTTCCTTCCAACTATCTACAGGATTGGGTTGTAGAAGTTCCTGAGTGAAACTTTTCTATTCAGACATTTCATCATTTTTGTGTTTTGGGCTCAAAGAGAACCAAACAGAGTTGACCATGTTTGTCTTCATGAATGAATATTGGGGAGACAGTTTACAGAGGAAAAAGTGCTTTTTATGAGCTTCTTATATATTCTTGCTTTGTATTGTGGGAGATATTAGGGAGTCTGTGGAAGGTGTCCTCATTGAAAGCAAACATTAAAGTACTGGTAGTAACTGAGTTAGGATGGGAAGCTGCAACCTGGACTTCCTGACCCAGGATAGGCTTGTTACTGTTATCCCTTTCTGTAAGGTTGCATACTAAACAGGGAGTCTAAGTAACTGAGAGAGCACATCCTCCAATCTAAAAGCTCTCATTTTTAATGCCATTGAAAACATCTATACTTTATTTCATCCTGGATGGTAGTGCTGACCTGTCAGGAAAAAAGGTATAGCAATAGCAATAGTACTTAGACTTATACACTGCTTCATCGTGCTTTAACAGCCTTCTCTAAGCGGTTTACAGAGTCAACATATTGTGCCCAACAACCAGATCCTCATATAGAGAGTTTATCAGGATATTCTGTGATACACAAGAGTAGAGCATATGAAAATGAAAAGTTGCTGTATTTGAAACCCCCTCTCTCTGATCAACAGACCCAACTGACAGACAGTTTGCCAATATCTAAAGTTTAATGTGCCTTATGGGTGGTTGGGATGGTGTAAGAATTATTATAATACCATTCACTGCACTGTATGTCCTATTAAGACCAAATTTTATATACTATAGTGCAGTCACCTATGACAAAATTATCTGGAGAAGGTTAGAAAGGTTAGGCAAGAGGAAGATTTTGTTTCCCTTCACATATCTCACCAAGAAAGTGCTTAAGATCTTACAGTGAACCCAACCAATTCTCTAAATCTACCCAAATCCAGTTATTGATGGTATTGTATAAGATGTGATATTAACATAAATCAGATTTACCTTGATTGAAATATTCTCTCCTCTTTAAGCATATAGTCCAGTTTTGTATTCAGGATGGAAAAATATAAACTTAAAAAGTCATCAAATATACACACAGGTTTTATTTTTCCAGTTTAGAGACATGTTAAAGTAATATATGGTTTCAATTAATAAACTTTTGTAATTTTGGAAACACATCTGTATTGATAGTGTTACCTGATGCTCCCACTAAACAGGACAATGGAAGAATGATAACCATTTTTAAAGAGTTCAGCCTCTTCAAATTCCTATTCCTATCAAAACACTAAACAATATATTTGTCTGCCCCGCAGAAAGCTCTATAAAGATTAGTATGACTTTCTCCTATGGAGTAAAGGGATAGGTCTGTTGTTTTACGGATGCAATGCCTCTATCTCTGATGCATAAAATAACAAAAACCAACCTTCCTTCTCTCTGTATGTGTTGCTTTGTTTCAGCAGAAATAAGCTAAAGGGGGATTACTTTTTGTGAAGTATTGTTCAGGATTGTCCCAATAGAATGAAAGTGGGTTTTCTCAGAAGAGCAGTTCTGTCTGAGAAAGTAATACCTTCAGTCTGATTTGGTTTTGCACTCAGTGAAAACTGGGGGAGTAATGGAGGAAGTTATTTCACTGTCCCAAGAGAACAAGATTTACTCTATTAAAAAGAATGGTTCTATTGCACCAAAAACAACCACATGGTTCTCAATATGTTTTTCCCCTTATTTAACAATAGTGTTTTTTGCCTTGATTTATATTATTTTTCACTGTTGTTATAATGAAACCCAGGAAGAGTGCAGTATAAAAGCTTGGTGCCAAACCTGAGGTTCTACAAAGAACATTCTCCTATAATTGATTCAGCCCACACATTTCTATTAAAATCTTCATTAGGAACACCATAAAAGTGATGTCTGAAACCAGTTTTGTGAAAGAGCATGTGGAAAATGAAGAACTCTTTGTTCTATGGTGCCCCAGATAACGATTTTACCTTAATCGAAATGCTTTGGGCTGAATAAATTACAGTTTACTTCACCTTAGATAATCTTTCTCCTTGCAGCACTGCCAGAGCATTCGAAAGAATGGCACTGCATAGAAAAGGAAAAGGGTAAGTAGTGTGGGGGAAACAAGTGGTTCCACATCTAAATAAAGATGGCTGAAGAGTAAAGCCAATGCTAGCTGGGGGAAATGAATATAGCAATATCTGGGAGATGAAATTACAGACTCATTGAGTTGAAAAGGGACCTTGCAGGATTTAGACCAGCAACTTAACTGGTGAAAGAATCATCAGACCATTCCAGATAAATGCCTGTCCAACATTTGTATGTAAACTGCAATCACCACTTACAATCAAGAATCAATCAAGAATCCTTATTTTAACCTTGGGTCTCCCTCTATGACTCTCTGAACTTGGTTGTTTTGCTGAAGATTGTTTCATTGCCAAAGTAGGTAATGTCTTCAGTGCTAGAAGGGAGTGAGGTTTGTCCTCTGTTTATGTACAGTTGCTTGACTTGTAAATCTTGGTGAGGTTATGGGTTAGGGTTAAGGTTAGGGTTAGGATTAGTGTTAGGGTTATTGTTTTCTCCCTGATAGTTCCTTGATTAGGCTGTTCTTTACAACTTGATCGTTTGTCTGGTTTTAATCATGGTGTTAATCCCTGTTTATCTGAGTGTTGATTGCTGACTTGGAAGTGTTGTAACCTTTCTTTCTCCTTTTTAGCATATGTATGTCTCTTTCGAATAGTGTGTAAAAAATAACCTTATCAAGAACTGTTAAGGAGAAAACAACACTCATTCCACACTAACAGGGCAAGCCACTGTATGTAAAAAGATAGCAAACTGCATTTCCATTCTTCATGAAAATGTTACCTAATCTGATAATGAAATATCTGCAAACAAACAATCAAGCTCAGTGAGCACCAAGGGCTCCACAGTTCAACCCTGAGTTACATATATGTATTATCTTGTATTGCTCTCCCTCTCTGTAAAGCTTCAATCCAATGGTTCCTGTTTTATACTCAGGCACTGACTGGGGAGAATAAATCCACATCCACTTCCCAATGGCAGTCTTCAAGGGGTCATGTCTCCCTTTAGCCTTCTGATCCTTAATTCTCCGAGATACATTGACATTGTATCTTTGTTCATGTAACACATGATTGCACTGGCTCTTTTGGCAGCTGCAGCACACTGCTGGCTCATGCTTAATCTGTGGTCTACCAGAGCACAGAGATGCTATTGCCTAACCAGGTATCTCCTGTCGAGGTCCATTTCCTACAGTGAGTAGAACTAATAGTCTGATCTGTAATAGTCCAAAAAGTTTACTCCGAGGTTGCCTTTGTTGCAACAACAACTGAGACTTGCTTCAATTTCAGTCATGCATGCAGCTGTCAACTTTCAATATTTGATCTGGACTGAGCTCAATCATATCCTTCCTATATAGCAGCAAACCTGCTGTTTTTTGAAGTCATCAACTGGAGCAGAACAAATCTTTCATAGAGGAAAAAATTATTGGCTGTTAACCCATTTTATTGTCTATATTTATAGCAGCAGTATTGCCACACACAATCCAAAATGTTGAGAATAACTCTCATTAACACTTATTATTTCTATTTTCTTCTGTTACACATTTTTTAAAATCCTGTTGTCAAAAACATTGTTTTATTATCTGTACAAAAAGCAATGTCATTCAAGGTAGCACATCTTTCCAAATCTCAAAGTAAAACAAAAACTTTTTTAAAAAAATCTTTCAGGTGCATGACTTTTATCTTATCCTGTATTACAACTGCAATATTCTAGTGATAGCTCAGCTGTCTGCATCTCATGTTTGAGGCCCATTGAACAATACTGAGCTTTCTAGTATAACATAATTACACAAACAACTGGACTAAAATAGTCTCGCCTTGATCACTGTGAAAATGTGCAATGTTCAACAGCCCTGAAAATTTCTCATTTCTTACCTGTGGAGCTGTGCATTGGCACTCTGGACACTGATCCAAGACCCATCTAAAAATAGCTGTTTTCAATATATAAGGTTATATCTTGTCCATAGGGTTATTTTCCCTTCTATTTTGTTCCTTATTAGAAGCACTAGACTGTTGTAGAGGTTGGGTAAGACTTACTTTTGACATTCAAAGCAAAAAAAAAAATGTATATCAAGGGCTTTTCATGCTTAAAAGAAAAATATTAACGGTTTATGCCTATATATAAAAAGTTCTTTAAGAGACTTGAGAATTGGAATCACTTAAGCAATAGCTTGTACATTGTGTTCTTTTAAGAACCCCCCCCCCAGCTAATTATTATTAACCAACAGTAACCATATTATAACCTTTTCCGAAACAGAAAACAGCACAGACACCTATTTCAGAAGCTCGCCATTACCTCTTTCCTTCTCCCAAGGTTTAATTCAAGAAAATTTGTAGAGGAAATCAAGGGTAGAATGATCAGTAAGAAAAGGGGAAAAAACTGAGGGGTCGGGAATTCAAGGTATATTCAAATAGGTTTTCAGTTTTCTCCAAGCTGCAAAGCCAGGTAAGATAGCCAGGAAACACCAAATAATATTACAAATAGATTTTTTTTTTGGAAAAGCACTAATTTATTCTCAAATATTCATAAACAAGGTTGAAAAATGTTGTGCCAGTCTAGCCATGATTGTGTAAGCAGTTCCCACAACAAATTCCCAAACTATATTGTAGCTCAGAGAAAGAAGTGCATTTCTAGGCACTTCAAATAAGGAAAGAGTAAAACTGGAGTAAACCCCAAGTTTATAAATATTTATAACATTTCTTCTCAGGGTGAACATTGCAGCCTGGAGATTTTAGGCTAGTCACTATTTCACTGTATTCTATGCCAAAATGTCATTAGAAAAGGAACTACGACAAGGTATCCAAATCAATTCACTGCATTGAGTGCAATTAAGTCATATAATATATTTAGTCAAACCATTTGTTTTCTCATCTGAGGAAAGAAGTATCCAAGTACTTTTCTCTCTTCACCAATTGTGAAAGTGGGCTAATTTTAATTAGCTTGGATACTCTTTCAGAAGAGAACCAGTAAAACTAATAGGTATGAAGTCAGCCATGATTTTATTGCACTTAGATTCAAATTAATGAATTCTGTCTTTTAATAATATCAAAATTTGTTGCCTGAGGTAACCTCTTCACACTTTGTAATGTAGGACTGGCCTTGATAAGAACAGTTATGCAGATTAGCTTGAACCTATTAAAGAATAAGGGGAGTAAAAGTACAATAAATAGAATGAGATTATTCTATAGATTTTAAAACGAATTTGTTGTCCCTATAAACTTACCATTCACATTATTTTATATATGCAAATTCTTCCATATATTGCAATGTATACTGGAAGGAATGAAAAAAAATTCAGTGACAAACCCTCTGATATTCTGTATTTTCAAGAGGAAGCTTCTATGAAAGGTTTCAATTAAAATCCCATGAATAACTGCTTCTCAATAAGGGGAAGATAGCATCCAGGAATGGGTTATCTCTGCTTCACTCTGATTCGACTGAGTCTGCATACTAATTAATTGAACCAGTATAAAAGCCCCTCCCAAGGCTACCAATCCCAGTTTTTCCGACTCAGTTCCTCTCTGGACTGTTATCCAGCTTTATCAACTTCAGCTCTTTTCGTGAGTCCTTTCTAAATACTTACAGCGTTGCTGCCTGTGGTCTAGCCAGGCCTCTCTTCAGAGCTCCCCTCTCCTCTGGGCCCCTGGCTTTGCGATCCTTCAGGTCTGTCATCTGGTGCGCTCTCCCCTCAGGGAAGTGTGCCAGAGGATCACAGGGGCTTCGTGCCGCCATCTATCTAGCTGAACGGCCTCCCCGCTGGGGCCTCGATCCTCGTGGTGCTCGGCTTTGGCTGGCCCATGCGCCGGCCTGCCTGCTCGCCCTGCTGGAGCGGCACTCAGAAGCCTTCCCCGTCAGCGCTACGAGGCCTGCAGGCGCCTGAACGCTCGCGAGCCTCCCGGGGCTCTCCTGACTCCAGCGAGGGACACAGGAGCGGCGCCAGAGGCCTTCTGTCTTGGGGAACACCGAGTGGGCCACAGCTTCTCCCGGTACAAACTAGAAAGGGCGCGAAAACACCGCGGGCGCCATTTTGGAGGGGAGAGAAAGCACGGCCGCCATTTTGGATATGTTGGACGCTGCTGGCATGGACAATGAGCCTCCGGCTCCTCAGGGGACACCTGCCCAGGCTCAAGGCCTCCTGGCCCTGACACCTCCAGCCGTCCAATCGAAGGGATGTTGTTCAGATTCCCGTAGCAGCTCTAGGGCACGTTCGGCGGCAGCACATTCCACTCCCAGGCCCTCCAAGCCAAAGAAGGCCAAGGCCCAGCCGGCAGCTGCCAGGGTGGAGGATGTCCCTCCGCACGTCCCATCGACCCCAACTTCGCTTCAGGCGCCCTGTCCTTCCATGCCACTGCCCTTCGGCCTGGTCCACTCTTCTGGGCCCTTCAGCCCCATGCTGCAAATTGACACCTCGGGTGTCTGGGGTGCAGTCCCGCCTAGACCACCGCCCGTTCAGGCAGAGGCTACTTTCACACCCACTTCAGCGGGCCTACGCCAGGAGTCCCCAGTGACAATGCCGGCGCCATTGCCTCCGATGGCAATTATAACAGCTGATGCCAGATATGCAAGTTATCATCTCGGAGGCAATCAAGCAGAGCATCGCCGTGGGTCTCCAAGTGCAGCCGCAGGGCCCAGGTGCTGGGGCCCCTTCTGCTGTTGAACAGACGTCAGGTGGCCTTACGATTCTATCTGCCTCCTCTCTGCCGCCTCACGTGAGTATGGCAGGGACTCCCCCACCAGAGGCTGAGGAGGGCGAGTTCCCCGATGGGGTCCTGTCAGACGATGAGGGCGCAGCTATGGAGAAACCTTCATTTGTGGGTCTCTTTCCACCTGATCTCTTCGCCCCCCTCCTGGCCAAAGCCAAGGCAGCCTCCAATTGGGAACCCGCCCCTCCAGTGGTGCCAGCCCAGCAGCAGGCCCCGTCCTCCAAGCCGTGGTTCATAGAGCGCAGGGTGGCATCTGATTCTATACCTACACCCCAGATATTTATGGACACTGTCCAGCGGCAGTGGACAGCCCCCACTATGGGCCCGGGACCCAACGCAAATGACAGGTGCTTCCTCTGCGTGGCCGAGTCCCTGGAGAAGACCTTGACGTGGCCAGTTGTGGACCCGCCTGTGGCGGCCCTCTACTCAAACACGGCGCTCCCCGGGAGCCAGGAAGACCTACTGAAGCCGGAGGACCGCAGGGCCAACCAGGTCCTCGAGCGTGGCCATCAGTCCTCTGCCTGGGTCATACAGGCATCGACGGCAGCCTCGTTTTTCGCCAGGTCAAGCCTCTTCTGGCTGCAACAGCTGCAGGCCAAGATTCCTGTCGGGGATGCGCGCTCGCATCAGGATCTGAACAAGATTATTGCCGCGGTGCAATTCACCTCCGATGCCACCCTGAGCGCAGCGCGTTTTTCATCAAAGGCTATGTCATCCTCCGTCGCCTCCCGCCGACTCCTCTGGCTCCGGCCGTGGCAGTCGGACATGAAGCAGAAATGGAAGCTCGCCTCTGGTCCCTTCCTGGGAGAATCGCTCTTTGGTGATGCTCTCAACCCCCTATTGGTGGAAGGGAAGGATAAGAGGAAGGTCTTGGATGCTATCTTCCCCTTATTAGAAGAGGCGTATCAGGTAAGTACCAACGCCCTTTCTTCTTGTAACTGGGAGCAATACATTTAATAAATAATCCTTTCCTCTTCTGATATGTTACAAGGAAGGAAATTGTGCAAAGCCTATCCCATTTGAATATCTCTTCAAAAACAACTTCATGTTGTAGAATAAGAGTTACATCAGAGACAGAACCTTGGCTAGAAAAAGATCTCTCTCACAAAATCTCTTTAAACCTGACACAGAGCTGACTTAGTACTTTGGAAGTAATGTGAGAGGTTACTTGGCTTTTTGTCATCTGTTCAAAGCCAACATAATAAGTGCCAAGAGTTAAGATGTAGTTTGGGGAGCAAAGTTATTGTGGTTTTTTTTTTCCTGGCTTCCATTTGCTTGCCATGTCCTCCAGGCGACTGTGGAATGAGAAAACTTGTCAGGAGTGAATCAGCCTCTACCTCAGCTTTTTAGAAGATTGATAGGATGATTGGAAGGAGTACAAACTTTATTGCTGGTTACCATTCAGAAAAGGGAGTCCCTCTGGTTTTTCTGAACCTGTTCCAAACTGGAATATTATACATTTTCCACCTGAATTGCCACCTTAAGGATAGCAAAGATAGAACAAGTTGGGTCTATGCCCATCTCAGCATAATGCTTGGCTGACAGAGAGATTAGTTATTCAGGTTACTCCTGTTTGCCAAATTTGCTTGTAGCAGAATTAGGAAGCTTTAAGCAAATGTATAAGCATACTTTATACTTTTATTTTAATGTTACCTAGATACCTTATATTAATAGCCACTTATTCTTGGAGGGAGGAAAACTAAAACAGGAAGAGAGAAACAAATCAAAGAGGGGAAGGCAGTCTCTGTGTATTGTATTTGTTTAATTATCCATGACTAATTACAAAATGCAATATTTTATCCTACTATGTTTTATTCACCCCTGTTCTTTAGATTTCCTATCCTGATTAAAATTAAGATCCTCATTAGTGATTTATGGAATTTCCTAGCATCACCCGCTCACTATTGCAGGGGTATCAAACTTGTATTGTCATGTTAACAGATTCACATAGTTGGAAGGGACCTTTGAGGTCATCTAGTCCAAACCCCCTGCCCAAGCAGAGACACTACATCTGCCTCTACTTAAGAATGAACTCACAACCTCCTGATTGGGAGGCAAGAGCTCTATCACAACTTTTCCCCCCTTTGCTAAACTGGGGGTGTGGGTGGCCAGCACATAATGCATTTGACTCACAGGCTGTGAGATTGACACCCCTGCAGTATTGGGTTGAGCTAATAGTGAGGACAGGTTCTGTATCGTCTTGATGATGTCTAGGTAACCCTAGAAGATGCTATAAATGAGAATTGGATAAATGACCTGAGACTGTGTTCCTATGACATGATGAATCACAAACCAGCCAACTACATTTTAGCCAGTATGTTGAACGAATCCAGTCAGTTTAGGTACTTTATCATTCAATATATCATACAAATCCAGAAAATTGAAATAATAGAAATTAATTTAAATATGTGTCTATATGCTGTACAAACAGAACCTAAACTTATTAGTTTAGAACATATCTCTAACACTTTAACTTTCCTGTCATAACAACTTTTGAATCATTTTTGTTTGAATATGTGTTTAACATGAGTATACTTTTGTGCATATGTATTCATTTAAATAATGTCTTTAACTTGGTTTGAATGTGTTAGTGATTCCTGACTTGATAGTGATTCTGCATTTCATAGACATCAGTGGTGGGTTTCTGCAGGCTCGCACCTACTCGCAAGAGCCAGATGGTGAAATTTAGAGAGCCGGTGAGAGGGGGT
>JAPKID020007886.1:0-10102 GCA_026931265.2 Tropidonophis doriae
CTGGTGTTGCCTCGGAAGTGGAGGGTAGTCTTATACAGCGAATATAGGCCTAAACCTATGTTTTAACTGTAAAATTATGGGGTCATCTTATACGCCCGGTCGTCTTATACGCCGGAAAATACGGTACTGAGAACCTATCTATACTACAAAAATGAACTTGTTCCAAATCAATTTTGTAGATTAGGAGATTTCCATTAATGTAGTAAGTCATATTGGCTTTCTCTAAATGAGAGAACAAAGCTCTGCATAAACTATAATTTATCTCCAAACTAGAGTGCTTTTATGCTAAATCTGAATAAAAAATTGGGGCAAAGCCAAAAAATGTTTATAGTCGGGCAGCCAGGCTACAAGCCAGATTTTGCACACATATGTAGCAAAGCAGTAAGAAATTTCTCTTTGGGCATCTCAGATTGGCAGCTGAGCTGTTTTCAATCACCAAGAACACATTCTTATGTGTTTCCTGGCAAATTGTCCTCTTTTTCAAACCCAAGTAGGAAATTGCAATATCAGTAGCAGTTTATATGGATTCTGAGTACAAACAAAGATGCTATAATAATTCCAAAGTAAGAAAATGTCACCAGATGTAGGTGAGGTGTTGGGCAAAGCATTTCTAGCCTTCCTTTCTCAAAAGAAAGCCAAAGCCAGGAATGGGTCTAACTGCAGAAAATGTTGATTGATAATATCCAATCAAGAGTAAAAATTAGTCCATTTCCTATACTGACTGTTACTTAAGAAATATATTTTTATATTTCTGTTAAACAGTTCCTTCAATGGCAAAAATAAATAGAAATTACACATTCTGCTGTTTTGAAGTGTTTAATTTTAGATTAATTGGATGTGTGCATATGGGGTGTTAGTGAAAAAAATATATGGTTTTAGTGCAGAAAATTACAGAATAACAGAAGTATGGGCGACACTCTGCAGATGGAATAAGGGCAGAGAAATAATGTTATTTTGCTGCTATTATTGCCATGATGACATAGGCCTTAACAATGGCTCTAAATCGTGTCCTATCAAAGTCATCCTTTTGATCTCTGTAGAGAACATATGCTAAATAATAAATTTTAAAAGCCATCCTTTGTTTTTATCCAGTGTCATCTAGGCATCTTTTAACCTGTTTTAAAACCCACAATTCCTCCATGAACCATGGGGAAAGACAGGAGTGATAGATTAAGAGAGCTCCATAGATACAAACATGTCCAGAGCTTCAACAGCCTTTCAGGTTATTACTAAGGCTTTGGCAGGGCTGTGCAGCAAAGCCTTTGAGGTAACCTCCAGTTCCCTTTGGAACCCCTTTGGGTCCATAGGCCTCTGGGAGTAGATCATACAAATGAGTCCAGTCTCACTAAAGAGTGGGGAAGTTTAAGTAAGTCTCAAGAACTTATCTGACCATGACAGAGGGATAATGCTAGATTCCTCACCAGATCACACTGACATTGTTCCAATTCCAAGAAGAATATCAGGTCCGGCTTGTGTCCCAAGTCAAAACAGTGACAATCTGGAATAAATCCATGGCTGTCATGAACTCTTGAACCACTTCTGAGGCCAAACCCAGGAAGGCAGATTGAAGTCACTGAGAACCATAAATCTGGGGAACTTCACCAACAACCTTGCGATGGCCTCTAGCAAATTGCCTATAAGTGAGCTACATCTGCAATGAAATACATCAGAGCAGCTGCCAGTCTTTTTTTGAGAACAAACACATAAACCCTGAATCTGTCCTCCTGTGTCCTGCATCCGTCCTTGTTATCTGAATCTTGACTCTTTGATCTAACTGGCAGGCTGGCTGACATTCTGGATTCTATTAGAATTTCAGTCTCTGAACCTGTACTAAAGTTTCTAACCATTCAGATCTCTGGCAAGACCTGGCCCTCCTACCTATATTTCTTGCAACTTTCTATCTGTCTTGTGTGTAATTACTTGCTACTCTATTTGTAGCACTCTATATTTGTTACATACAATTTATTGTGCATACATTCAGCCTGAAATAAGATACCATTCTTTCTTCAAGATACTGAGCAACCAGAATTTGACACACTTACTCTTCTTGTGAAGGTATTTTCACTGTGCAAATCTTCAGAAATGCAGGTCTATTAACTGTTTCACAGATTTCCCATTCCAAGAAAGTTATATCATGGAAGATGAGGTACAAAACACTGGCTGAGTGCTTCAGCCAGCATGGATTGCATTTATTCACACAATATGGAAGTGAAAAGTAGTGTTTCCTATTTTCCCTCATACAGACCAAAGCCCTTAGTGTGGTGTCTCAGTATTATGCATGGATAAAAGCCTTAGTGAGACTTTAAAATCAAATCAATCAAATGTAAAATAATAAAATAATTACTAAATACAAGATATTCATTTGCATAACACAGTTACAAGTTCAACTTTTTTTTCTTTTTGATATCTGTAATCCCTTAATTTGGGGTAGATTTTATAAAGTTAAAATGTTTGACTATATTTAATTATCCAAAGGCATATTTCCACAGTGTTCAGCTTTCTTATTAGCCTGATCAATCAAAATATCTTGATTTCATCACATACCATGAGTGAAAAGACAAGCATTTTAAACAACTGCAACACCCATTTTTAATTGATCTGCTTCAAAATTCATAGAAATCTACTTACCAAAAACTCTAGGTAATAGACATAAGGAGATTATAGGACAAAGATTTCTTTTCCAAAGGAAAATAATAGCTACTTTGAATACTTGGCATCACCCGCATAATTTCTAACACAACCCCCTTGTCTTAAAGTAACTAAGTTTAGCAATGCATTTACTAGGCTCTGGAATCCACTGTAAGGCTTGGGTTGTCTGAAGTACCAGAGTGGCCAAATACTAATGCATGTGCTGCTAAACAAGAAATAATTTGTCATTCACAATAATCTGTTTTTCACTGAAGACCACATCATTTAGGATCAACCCACAGTTTAACATTTATGATGTACAAAAGGTATGAACCACACCTGCTAAGTTCAGGATGTCCCAGGTAGTCCCCTTGGGGAAAAATTTCTTCATATTTATGGCCCACTGATAATCACTCCACCTTTCCTTCCAAGCCTGGAGGATGGCCTGTTTGAGATTGACTACTTTCATCATCTTCCTTTCCTGAAAGAAATAAAGAAAATGTTTACAGTATGCATGTCCAACCCATGAATCATAGTGGCATTGGCCAGCTAATAAAGCGGCCCCACAAGATTGTAAACTTTTAACATTATTATGTGATTTTTAGCAATATTTTTTACATTACTATATATTTTATATGCAGCTAAAGACAATTCCTCTTCATGCCAAAGGTTGGACACCCATGGTTTAAGGAACTCTATCACATATCATCAACAGGTTTCTGATTTCAGAACTATATAACATTATATTATATATAAACTGTGTAATATTACATGTTATAAACAAAAATTTTACAACTCCCATGACTTTTTGCCCAGACTAGGATACATATGGCCAGAATATTCAGGAAGCAATTCTCAAACAGAAAGTGGAAAGAAAAAATATTAATACATCAGATCACAAAATATTATAGCACAAAAAGTCATTTCACACATTGCTCTGGGGAGAAACAAGTACACTTACTAAAAATGTCATAAGTGGAGGAATACCTGTATTTTAAAGAGAGAGAATTTAAAATACAGGAAATCCTCTACATGACCCTCAATTGAGTCCAACATATCTGTCACTAAGTGAGGTGTTAAGTGAGCGGTTAAGTGATGTTTGTGTCATTTTACAACCTTTTTGCTGTTTTTGAGCAAATCGTTGCAGTTGTTAAATGAATCATGCAGTCATTAAGTGAACCTTGCTTCCCTGTTGACATTGCTTGTCAAAAGCCAACTGGGAAGATTACAAATTCTGATCATATGAACCAGGGACAATGCAATTGTCAAAAATAAATGCCACTTGCCAAACTCCCAAATTCTGATCACATGACCATGGGGATTCTGCCAAGATCATAAGTGTAAAAAATGGCCATGTGTCAGCTTTTTCAGTGCTGTATAACCACTAAACAAATGGTTGCAAGTTGAGGACCCCCTGTACATATTTTGAACTCTAAGCTTTTGGGCAGAAACTCATTCTATGTAAAATATATTTGATCAGTGATACAGTTGTTAAAAACATGTCCCCATTTGTTTTGCTTTACATTTCAAAATGTATTTTATGTTTTGAGGACACGGTGGCTCAGTGATTAAGATGCTGAATTTGTCAATCAGAAAATCGGCAGTTTGGTGGTTTGAATCCCTAATGTCGCATAATGGAGTGAGCTCCCATTACTTGTCCAAGCTTCTGCCGATCTAGAAGTTTGAAAGTAAGGAAAAAGTGCAAGTAGAAAAATAGGAAACACTTTGGTGGGAAGGTAACAGTGTTCAGTGTTCATTCAAAATTTAGTCATGCCGGCCACATGACCACGGAGACGTCTTTGGACAGCGGGGGCTCTTTGGTTTTGAAACAGAGATGAGCACCACTCCCTAGAGTTGGGAACGACTAGCACATATGTATGAGGGGAACCTTTACCTTTACCTTAACATCCATTGACATCAGTTTATATTACACGCTAATTTAAAAAGTTCTGTTAATACCACTATTTTGTGTGTGCAAGCATACATACGTACAGATATACACACAAAGTAATAAATACAGCTTTTTAATCATGTACTGTGGCTTACCATGTTATCAAAATATCTGCCCTTTTGATTTCAAAAGTTGAGGCATGCAACTTAAGTTGAGGCATGCAATCTTAAACTTAAGATACAAGACCCAATCTTAAATAGTAGCTATTTCCATATTGAGCAATGTAGAGAGGTGCAGTTTTGTTAAAAAGCAATACATAAAGGAGAATAAAACACAGTAGTCAGATGTATATACCTGTTTATACTCTTCATCTTAGAACTTAAGAACACTTTGAATAGATCTTACACAGCTTAAGTATTACATGAATGCAATCCTTATTTGTATAAAAAATGGAAAATAAGTGCTATGGTATGTATGAAATCATACCAAATTATTGCAAAGTAATTGAAATCAGAAAAAAAAAATCTGTTCACTTTTTAAAAACTACTATCAATAACTATTTATGTTTTCATGATGAAGCAACTGGGAAGTACAAAACCTTGATTACAAGCATGTTAGGATCATTACACAATTAACCTTAAATTCAGAAATCAGAAAAAGTATCTTTTGCTCACTTATTAACAAGCAAGTTAAGATCCTTACACTTTTATTTAGTTACAAATATTAGATTCTTCACACTTCTTGAATTTTAACATAATCTCTAAAAAGGTCCTTAAATCTCCTCAAATTTTTCATATGCATGCTAACCTACAATCTGCATAGCAGATTATTATGTACTGGAATTGTCAAAACATAAACAATTTACATTACGATAGACATTGATTTGAATCGAAAAGGCATCGTTAGGTTCTTAAACACATTCACTTTAAGTATGAGTGATAACCATGGTAATTCTAAAAAGATACGTTTGAAGTAATTTTGCGTACTTACTTCCAGTCACATATATCACTAAAAACTCACATTTTACGGATGCCCTGGAATCCCTTAATAACACTATGATATTAAATTTCAAGCTGATGGGCCAACTGCGGAAACAGATTAATAAAGTAGCTTATCCCAGAACTGAAATATATTGTTATTCCTTAGTTTCTGTTACCGGTTTTGGGACGCGAAACGTGATGGGCTAAAGCGGAAAAATTAAACAGCGAGAGACACTCTACAGCTCATTTATGATACCGAAAAGAGAAGGATGAAGGTTCTATATTAGACTTACCAGCTCCCATTCACATATAAAGGAAACACACAGCCTTTACCTCCTGGGATCCGCCATCTTCGTACCTTAGAAAGAGCCTCGCCCGGATTGGCTAGAACAACCTTCTGCACTGCAAAGGCTCTTGGGAGTTGTAGTTCAAAAAACACATGTGTTAAGCTCAAATGGTCAGGGGAAAAATGGAATTTATTTCTGAATATATATACATACGACACTATTACAAAGAAGATGACTAAACACTAATTTCATAGCCTGACATTACACCTTTTTTATTCAGGAGTTAGGGAAGAATGTTTATGGGTGTGCTTAATTATATTTAATCATGTTCCTCAGAATTTTAATGCATTCTTTAGAGCCTCATTTTTACTACTGAAGTTAAAATCCAGGAGCCAAAACAGATGTTCACATGGAGAAAATTCTGTGGTCACTAATATATTCAGATATTGTAAAGCAGATTTCTTAAATGAAATGCCCTTCGCGTCTATTGTGATTATTACATAACCTAGTCAGCAGGCTAACTGGAAATATTTAAAAACATTTATAAAAATTAAAAACAGCACTCTGGAAAAAAATAGTTCAGAGTTCAAGTAGAGAGAAAGAGAATACTAATGTAGTTTTCAACTACGCTCCCCAAGCTTTATAAATTTAAGGCTAAAATAAATAGAGATGCATTTAAAGATATAAGAAAAAAACTAGCAACTAGTGATATTTAATCTAGTTTTTATTTTAACAAAAGCTTTATACAAGCCAATAGGGGAGTCACAGTTTTTCTTTTTTGTCTCCTTTCATTAACAAAATAATGGAGAAAATGTGTGGCATTTATAATCTACAATGATTGGGTGACATGTAATCATTACCTAGGGGACCCAGTGGCTCAGTGACTAAAACACTGAACTTGTCGATCAGAAGGTCTGCAGTTCAGCGGTTTGAATCTCTAGTGTCGTAATAGAGTGAGCTCCTGTTACTTATCCCAGCTTCTGCCAACCTAGCAGTTCAAAAGCATGTAAAAATGCAAGCAGAAAAATAGGAACCACATTTGGTAAGAAGGTAACAACATTCCATGTGCCTTTGGCGTTTAGTCATGCCAACCACATGACCACGGAGACATCTTTGGACAGCGCTGGCTCTTCAGCTTTGAAACAGAGATGAGCACTGCCCCCTAGAGTCGGGAACGACTAGCACATATGTGCGGGGGGAACTTTTACCTTTACATAAAGCAAAGGAAAACCCAACTAAGATCAAACATCACAGTTTAATTTAGTGCCAACTTTGCTTATTGACTGAGTTGCTGGTCCCAATTGTGGTGACTAAACTAGAATTACTTTATATAGCTAAAAAGTCTGTAGAGATTCTCAGTCATCCAAGTCATGGTTGTCCCAATGATGCTTTTTCAGGAGGCAACCGGAGTTCCTTGTTTTTTCTTTTGAAGATGTTTCGCTTTGAAGCTTCTTGGATGAGAAGTGAAACGTCTTCAAAATAAAAAACAAGGAACTCCAGTTGCCTCCTGAAAAAGAATTATTGGGACAAGAATTACTTGGAGTACAGACTATTTGGATTCTTCCTTTCTCTGCTTTCCCAGAACAAATAGAAAGATGGAGCTTTCTGACTGAGGTTTCCCAAGAGCCTTGTCCTGACAAAAACCCCATTTTATTAATTTACTGTGAATTCTTCTCATTCACATCCAACAAAGTCTTTCCAGGGTGGATTTACAGTCAGAGACCTTATCTGGCTTAGAGACCTGCAAAACTTGGCAAGCAGCCTCGGAGAGTCACGAACCAATTAAGCCAACTCATTGTCTCCTGCAAACTCCACTCCCCTTTCGCTCCTCTTTTATTTCCTCTGAGAGGGGACATTCATTGTCCCCCTGTGGCCTTACTCCCAAGTCAACCCCTGTTCCTTAGCTGCTCTCTTCATCTGGCAACTCTGCACATGTGCACACTGGGAACAGGCTCCAGTTGTTCATCTGCCTCACTGATGTCTGACTCTAAAGGCAGCTGACAATTGGCGTACGGCTCTGGCCCTCTCTCTGCCTCTGACAGAGAGCCTTCATCAGAGCCTTCCCCAGACTCCAGGACTGGCACATGTTCCTCCCCAACCTCCTCACTGTCCGAATCTGCTGTGGATGGCCGTCGGGGGGGGGGGGACGGGGCACAACAGGAGTAGGCTAAATAAGCAGTTGTAATGAATAAAACGTCTGAGAGAAACAAACACTTAAAGGACGGTTAGCACTACAACTATTCAAAGTGGCATTTCCCTCCCCTGTTGAAAACAGTGTTTGAATCTGAAAGACCTCAATTACAAGAACCAGAGAGGAAAAACAGCTTATAGGATGACCAGGAACAGGGTGGACAGCAGGTCTGCTGTTTTGCAAAACGGATGGTGTGATCGTTCTTTGATTTTCCTCCCAAGGATTTCAGCACCATCAGAAGATATTTTACATAGCCCTTGCTGCTGGCAATAAAACAACAACAATAACCCAGCATTGGCGAGATGAACACCAGTTCAATATTAATGGCAAGATTCTGAGAAACTCCAGTTATTATTTTTTTTAAATAAAAATTTCAACAACATTGGAAGATGTTTCATACGTTTTGCCAAAAACAATGGAACTTGGGTGCGTTGCCCTTGCTTGGGTATACAGCTTGAACTGGGCAAAATGTCCTCTCTCTCTCTTTCTCTTTTTTAATTGCTTAGATTATAGGTGCAAATGAGTCTTTTTTGACATAAGCAACTAAGAACTCTGGCATGAGATTAGAAAAGGTGGCCAAAATTTTCAGGGTGTTTTTTTCCTTTGCTAGGGAACAAAACTGGCCACTGGGATAGGATTACCAAGAGAAAAGCAATGTTAGCTCCTGCATTTTCATAGTTTTCAAATCCATGATCTCTGGGCTTGGTTGACTAGAGCAGAGGTCTTCCAACTTGGCAACTTTAAGGCTTGTGGACTTCAACTCCCAGCATTCTGGAAGTTGAGGCTCACAAGTCTTAAACTTGCCAAGTTTGGGGAGCCCTGGACTAGAGTAAAAAGAGCAGTTGGCCCTCAGCAAACGTCATTTGGTTGACCCATTAAGTCAATCTGTTAATCAGGCTTCCCAAATTTTTGTCATTTTTGGTTAATCCAGGGAGGACATTAAATAACCTACCAAGAAAGTGTAGGAGGTTAGCACTCACCCCTCTCCTAGAAGAATGAAGTATTCTAGGAAATATTAAAAAGGAAGATATAATACTATTTTTAATTTTTAAAAAGATTATTATACCTCCCTGGATGAGAAATGGAGAAACATTTTTTTTAGGCAGGAAGCAGACTCACTCTTAATAGCCTCCACCCTCCTCAATAGCTCATGCAGATGTCAGCACTTAAGAGATAAAGAGATAGCTAGGTTTATTCATAAGCAAATGCCCTCACCGAAGAGCCAACAAAAGTAGGATTAGCCCTCTACCCATCTAACAATAGAACTCACCACATGGCACCTGGGGAGATTACATCACTCAGCAAGGCTCAACCAAGCTTGGGACTCAACACACTACAAAATTACACCTGCATGACCCTTTGGTAGTCTGACAACCAATCAGAATACATTTCTTACACAGGAATAGGAAGCTCCAAGATGGGGCCCAAAAGAGGGTATAAATCTCTCTCTCACATCCATGTGCTTTTTCTTTGCCCAGGACCAAAAACCCCATTTGGCCTGTCCATCATTAAACCATCTTTCCAAGCAGCCTCCATGTTCCCAGTGCCTTTTTTTCCACTTGGAACTGAACCCAGATGGACATTTCTTCCAACAAAAGGTTGACAGGATTCATTCTCAAACTTTGTTCTTGGCTTTGTTTTCAGGGAGTTGAGGGAACATGATCAATCATAGGGGCACTAGATAATGTGACATGTTTTCTTTTTTCTTTTTTTGCAGTAATTTTTATTTATTTTGAAAAAACACAAATAAGGCAGACATATTAAAAAAAAAGAACATAAGAAGCCATCTTCCCTTACAAATTAGAAATCATCAAAATTATGTCAGTTAATCACAAAAATCCATACATTTCTTCCATATTAATTTTGCAATGATTATATCTCAATCTCACTTTAATTAATCCTTTCTATACAAAACCAGAAATATAGAATAACATTCCACCAGCAGAAAACCATTTTCCCTTACAAATTACAGATCATGGAAGTTGTATCAGTTAATCACAAAAATCCATATATTTCTTCCATATCCATTTTTGCAATTATTATATCTCGACCTTAATTTAATTGATTATCTTTACATCCTTTTATATGTAGAACAAAAGTATAAAATGGCATTGCACCAGTAAGA
>JAPKID020007887.1:0-10102 GCA_026931265.2 Tropidonophis doriae
CAACCCCCCAGCATTCCCTTCTAGAAACACTTTCAGTGGTGTCATTGGAAACTATAGATGCAAGTTTCATTTAATTTTTATATGAAACACTCATTTGCTTTTTATCTGAAAAGAAGCACGTACCAAATGCTGCCAGTTCAGGTTCCTTCTTCCACTTTCCAAGTGATGCAGGAGGATTAAGCCAGATGACTGTGGTGTGCAATAGCAAATCTCCCATAGAAAGATCTGCCACCTGCCAGTCACATGCCCAGGCAAAAGAAAATGAGAGTTTTAAAAAGGCATTCAATAAAGGCATTGAAAATAAATTTGATATATAATAAAGGGACTATGCATTTAATATTACATGTATTAACAGCGGATAGCATTGTATTTGCACAACATTGGAAAGGTATGGAGATCCCCATAGATAAGAAGATAGTAAAAAAAATACAAGAATGTGCAGAAATAGATAGATTAACACTTGAAATTATAGAGAAAGAAGATATGGAATATTTTGAAACATGGGGTTCATTTTATCTATGGTTAAGTAACAGAAACCAAAGTTAAAATATTTAAAATTATAAGCAGATTAATTTTACCTTAAGAGTTTATTATGATATTTTTGTTATCAATATGATTTAATATTAATAATTAAGTATTAATATTATGTGGAGAAAATACTGTTGTTATATGATCACTACTAATGAACAGGATGATGATGATGATGACTATTGCTCAAATTAACTGTAACCAGACAACACACGATTTATATAGGCATTGAAATTGTTGCTCTTTCTTTACATAGTAAAAATATTTTTTTAAAAATTGAAAATAAATTTGAGCCTCCTTTTCCTGGGATTCTCCTGAGTTTTAGCCACATAGGCTTAAGAAAGAACAGAGCAGCTCCAAGGTGTTGTAACCAGGGGCTAAATCCATACATTCCAGAACATGAAACCACAGTCCTGGCTGCATTCCCAATAAGGAAGTAAACAGGAATGAGCCCTGCTTTGTGAGAGGACCAAAATGGGCCAGGAGCTAACATGAATTTTTCACTTTCACCCTTTTAATCTATTTTCTTCCTTTTCTTTTGGTTTCCTTTTTAATGTTTTATCTAAATTATCCAAATAAAACATGAAAAGAAACCCAAAAAAAGGAAAAAAGAGATTAAAAGCAAAAGGAAAAAAAGTCTTGCTTTTTCGTGCTTTGTTTCTTCGAGCAAAAGTAAAAAGCAAATTGTGTACCTTTTAATCTTAAAACTATTGTCCTAATAATTTTCAGGTACGTTATACTGTAGATATTAAAACTATTTCAAATGTATTTAAAAATTCTAGCTATTAATCATATCATTTCTTTATAGAATGTCTAACAAAAAACTAAATCCCAAAACCCAGTTATTTCACCGTATAATGTTTTGTTACACAATGTATAGCATACTGAAGCAGATTTTCCCCAATGTAGCTGACCTACGTATGCCTAACCTGATTGAAGAAATGAGATAATACATGCAGTATTAAATGCAAAAATTACTGAATCTGAAAATTGAAGTTATGGCAACTGGATTTATTTTTGTTGAGATGCTTTGTTGCTCATTCCTCAGTCTGAACAACTCAGCTAGGCAGAGGGTTGTTGCAATGCATCAAATTCAGGGTTTCTTCCCTAAAGTGTGTGGCAATATGTTCATGAAGATTCTCAGTCACCCAGTTAGAGTTATCTGAAAATCGAGTCATGGCAGCTGGATTTATTTTTGTTAATTTGTGATGTTTTGCTGCTTAACAATGTAACGTCCTCAGTCTACCTGGATGACTGAGAATCTTCATCAACATATTAATACTGAGGATTTTATTTAAGTGACTCGCTTATAGGGTAAATTGAGAATTATTTGCAATTATTTTCTCTTTCCTTATAATATATGAGCCCATCTCCCTACAACATCCAGGTGGCAATATCTTATACAATCTAACAAAGGTTAAACATCATTATTTACACTTTGAGAAAAGATTTTCATAGCTGGGTACCTCTTTCTTATCTCCTGTTTGTTCTGCAATGAGCTGATCAAACACAGCTCCATATTCTTCATGGATTTTCTGCATTTCATTGATATGGCTAGCAACCTTGTTCATTGTTTTTATGGCCACTAGAAGACAAGCAAAGATATAAAAAGATTACCGCAGGGTTGACCTAATTATATTAGTAAACATGAAAAACACTTTTCTGTCACAGTCTTTAAAAAAATCTATCATAATTTTAATACTTTAGTATGGTCCCATTTTTAACTACAGTTTCATAAAATCTAAGGACTACAGGTTTTAACAATGGTTCAAAGTTACACAACAGTTGCCTTGGAAAAAGTTATTTGCACCTTGTTCTCACACTTATGGATTATCATACCAAATTTGTGTTATCACACTGCATGTCCTTGTTAACTTACACTTTGACCATCACTGATGCATATAAAATTGAATGCTCTGCATGAATTGAAGCAAGATCCCTACAAATATGCAATTGAGGTTTTTACAAACTTATTTAAGTATGAAAACATACAATAAACATTGCTTCATCATAGCCCATCCTCTTTATCACAAAGTCACTGATGCTCCATTCTTTATATACTTTCAGATACATTAATATCTCTTACAGAGGTTGGTAACTTTCTAATATGTTAAGAAACTTTATCAGAAACAATAGCAAAACCAAAAGTATCAACAAAAGAAAACTTAGAAGAATAGTTTACCATCAAGGTGATAATGTTCCTCACTATCAGCATCAGTGAGAGTAAACAGTTCTTTCAGCAAAAGAGGGTACTTCAATATCCTCTGGATTGGTTTGATAAGGTAAGACTCTAATGTTGATGAATGTTGTCTTCTGGGATTCTGGGCATCTAAGAATGCTTTAAATGCTGTGTCTGTCTTAGCTATATTTTGAAAATAAAAAGATATCTCAGGAAATAATGTTTTAATTAGCTCTACTACGGAATATTTCTACCATATTATTTAGCTGTTCATTTCTGTAAGAGGGTCTCAAAATAGCATTGAGAAGTCTTTTTAAAAAATATGGCCCTTAGATTCTTGGGGTATCCCAAGAAGCTCTTAGGAGTCCACAAAAATAAAAATAAAAATATCTGCCAGTCTACATCAAACAATTGTGAGAAGCAATAGCAGCAGTAGGCACATCAATTTTAATTTTTAATATGGTAAATATTGACAAATGCAACCCTTACAAACAAAATAAAACTCATGATTGGAATTGACAGACCCATCCATTGGGACTGAAAACACATCGGGCTAAAATGCTCTCCATGTTCACTTTATTGTGACATTGTGTGACTTTTCATCTCAGAAAGTCCTTAAATTCAAGTGCATTTCATACACAAGTCAGAACTTAGCTTATTCGTGTAATCAAGAGTCAAAATGAGTCACTACTTTCTGCATTTTGAATAATCGTTCTTATTGAAATAAAAATGTTCAAGATGATATCGTATTGTGATATGCAAATACAAATTATAGATAAAACTTATTCCAGCTTTCATCTTTCATCCTTTCCGGTATATTAAACTGAAGAAATGGCTATTGGTCAATCAATATATAAAGTAGTCAAAATGATGTAGTTTAACTTTGATCTACTACTTGTGTAGGAATAATGCCAACAGGTCAACTAGTAGTTAAATAATCATACTGGACAGAATAGGAAGAAAGGAAGAAATTCATGCTGTGCTTACCTTTTTCTTTATTTTTTTTAACATAAAAGAAATCAGGATTTCACATTTCATGTTGCTGAAAAGACATTTAACTTAAACGTCTTCCATTTCAAAGTATTTTTCAACCAACCTTACCTAATGTAACCTTACTTATAGTAATATGATTAGAGAAGTGTAAAATTTGAAGGTACCTTAGCTGCCAATGAAGTCCTACTACACTTTTAAGTTTTCAATAAAGAATTATTGACAAAAGGATGCCTCATTCACTCTCTAGAAAAGTAGAATTCCCCTTTCCCATTTGTCTTCCGAAGTTCCAACATCAGCTTGATTTTCACACACTGAGACAATTTTGAATTTTGAGAAACATTACACTACATGGGACAGGCAAAGTTGTGTATATCCCACTCTTACCTTTCACCAGGACTTTTGGAACCTTTGTGTGGCTTGCACAGAAGGCACTATACAGCTTGAAACGGTCCGCATAATACAGGAAGGACCCACCCAAGGAAAACAACACTTTCTAGGATTAAGAATATATAAATCAGAATGTTGTAATAGATTTGGGGGAGGGGGAGGAGAGACAGGCTGCTAACCTTAACATCATAAAATAAATTAAATATTTTCCAACTAATAATTGACAACTTTTGACATCGTATTTACTAAAGCAATTCTTTTTATTTATACATTCTAAGAGACAGAGGGCGAGAAAGATCACTTAAAATATTAAATAGAAATTAAATACCAAAATATACATTTGCAACAGTGGCAAGTATCTGTAGCTTGGGTATAGGACGAGGGCGAACGTTCGTTCTCCGAGCTTGTGGGTTGGTTTCCAAATGTTCCAAAACTTTCAGAAACCATCCCATAAGCTTGGAGGAACAACCTTCACCCTCATACATTCTTGCTAAAAGCAGACAATATTGCATAGAATTGGATCACTAGGAAGTTCCTCTTTATTAAACTAGGCTTTAAAAGAATACGATTGATATGAAAGTTTTGGCTATGTTCATTTCCATACATGGGAGAATTTTCCATTTAGGAAAAAAAGAACTTATCCCACTATAGAATTCTCCCCTACTTCTACATGAAAAGTGGGAGCTTTTCTGTGACAGACATCAGCTCCTAGATTTAAAATCTTACAGAAAGAAAGAGATGGCTGCAGCTAGGCTGGTCTTATTATTTATTTAATGCATAGTCCTACAAGAAACCCATACCTGTAGATCAAATATCATTCAAACACATCACATTATTGAGACCAGATGAACATTTTAAAAGTTACATTAATTAAATTGCACTGAAATCATAATCACAGTGAATTATGGACTATGCACCCATTGCCCTATTGTAAATTACTGCCTACAGTAATACTTAACGACATTTTTAACGCCTCTGGTGTTTTTTCAGCCGTTTTTTACTACTTTGTTTAGTTACCCTTTCCTTCATTTTAAATGATAGGCAATTCCTGATAAAGAAAAAAGAAGTGTCAGAGGCTAATAGCTTTCACCTAAACTCTTTCAGCAGGCGCTTTAAATACTTTCCTCCTGCTTCAGTGAGCATTCAAGCTACAATTGTAATTCAGAAACGTTGCCTCAATTATTTTGCAGGCGATGATGTTAAGAGTTGCTGAACTAAGACTTCAGGCAGCAATGTTTTTGCCGCTAACTCTTCCTAATCAAAAATTGACATGGAATTAAATATATAATTATGTATATGCCTTTACAGGAGTTGCAATTATTCTTCGCTGCAGCTTGCAGTACTAATGTACTTTATTTTTAAGATTTCATTCTCATCGAAGTTGTATCTTAGCAAATGGTTGCAAAAACAAATTAAAAATTGTGAAAACATGTCCCTATGACTACTTTGGCAGGATTTCTGGTTATTAATAAAAGAATTGCAATTCAAGGCTTACTTTAAACTGGTCAACTTTTTCAAGCTTTTCCAGGTCTGGCACCAATCTTACTCCATCTTCAAGTGTTTTCAAAAACTCTACTTGAAATGCCACCATTTCAGTCAGATTCCCAAAAAGGACATCAAGCTAGCAAGGAATAAAATATAAAAACCATATTTTTCATAAAAACAATAACAAAATGTAGGTGCTATGTTAGCCAAGTTTGACTTTGTTAGCCACTGTTTAAAAAAAATCAATGAAGAATTTCAGGAAAATTGGCTCTTAAAAGTATATACATAAAATCTACTGTATCTTTTTTATTTTGACTAACAAATAAATGATACGATACCTCTTCCTGAGTAAGGAAAGTTTCTTTTTGTAGTGGTTTCAGGTATCTCTCCATTAGACAATTTAAATCCTGAAAATGAAAGATTATACTTTTAGCAGTTTTCAATGAGAAATTTAAAAACTTCAAATTCCAAATACCTTTGCAGGATTTTCAGTCAGTTAATATCCATCATTAATACTGGTTTTGGAACTTTCTTGAAGCATCTATTGGCTACTGTCAAATAAATTCTGTGTTAGATAAAGCATATTGCTTTGATTTGGCATGGAATAATGATTGTATTTTCTTTATTGGAGCATTAATCTACTTTATAGGGAATGCATAGGTTTTTTTCCCTACTACAGCCAATTCCTAACTCAATGTTGCCTGATATAAAGGCCCAAATAAGCATCTATATAACTCAAAAATATGACAAAAGTTAACCTAAATATCATGAATCATCAAAGGGCAAAAGAAAAACCATTGCTATTGAAAACATAACTTGAAAACCTTAAATCAGCCTTTACCAGTGTAAAACTAAATACTCTGGAACTGCAATTCCCAGAATTTCCAGACATCTTGGGAGATATCTTGTTGGGGAAGACTGAAGCATTTAATGCATTGCATTTATCACAGTATGGTACATTTTGGGAAAACATTAAAGTAAATTTTGAAAGTCAAATAATATTATATTAATTACCAAGATTTATATTTGATGTCTTAAAATTATCTCCACTTAATAAACAAGACCCATGAGCAATCCTTTTCTGGTTCAAAACTTTATACTGTTTTTTAAAAGGGAAATAATATATTTGTTTATAAAAATTTATTGTCCTCTCATCTTACCGCATGGTAATTTTAGTTTAGGTAGTTACAGGCTTTGTGTTTATCTTCTTTTTTAGGGCAAAATGGATTTCTCTCTCTCTAATAAAGAGGTCTTTCAACTTACTTTTAAGAACTTGCCAGGTCACAAGGAAAAATCAGACATTAGAAATATGCTTTCCTGATATGCATTAGGAAACAAAGGTGGTCCTTGCTTAATGACTACTTATTCAGCAACCTTTCAACCTTACAACAGCACTGAATAAATAGTATTTATGACTGATCCACGTAGTTGTGATCACAATATTTCCACAGTCACATGGTTGTAATCTGGGTGCTGGGGAACCAGCTCTCAAGTATGACATTACAGCATCCCACAGTCATGTGATTTCCATTTGCAACCTTCATTGGCAGTTTCCCACAAAAAGCTCAGTGGGAAAACTGCCAGGAGGTTGCAAATGGTGACACATGATGTCGCATCATAACAATGGCATAGGATTCGTTTAATAAGAAGTATTGGAACTGCCATTTCTAATCATACTTTATGACCGCGTCACTTAACAACAGAAATTCCAGTCCCAATTTGCTTTTAAATGAGGAGTATGTGTAGTATTTAACTTTTTATTTTATATTTGAGATCCACTACTTACTCCCCTTCTGCAGTTGCCAACTGTACTCCAATCAACCCTCATCAACTGGTTATTATAAGCACGACTATACTGAATGCATGAAACTTTAGATCCTCTATTAGCAGAGTAAAGGACAGAAAGCCCTCTTTCTAAGGAAAGAGAGAAAACTGTGAGCAGCTTTGATTTTTCTACTGCTAACAAAGAGGCACTCCTGTTGTACTGCAAAGGGCTTTTTCAAAGAGCTGATGGCAGCAGAATAAAGAGAAAACAGGACAGAGATATAGCAAAGCACTCAGTCTTTTTTCTTTGAAGATATGATGTTTAAAGAGTCAGTGTTATCTCACTTCTGCTTAAGCTGAAGTTAGCATGACAGGATAGAGGAAGAGAAGAGCAGAGATGATACACTTGAGCATTATGAGTTAACTCTAGAAAAATGCTAGAAAGGGTCATGTTTGTGGCTCTTGTCTATATTTCTTGACATGCAAATTAACACATAACAGGACATTACCTTGACATATGTGCATTCTGTTTCAAGCAGTTCACAAATAACTTTGCGCAGTTTATCAGCATCAGTTAGCTGTCTCGTAGTGGATTGCTGAGGTCCAGTAGATTCTTGAAGGGTCACATTAGGGTCAGATGGAGTCATCTCATGAAGACTGCGACAAAAAGCAGCAACCTGTTCTGTACTCTATAAAATTTTAAAAAATGATTATTTCCAGAATTCATAATGTCATAATTATAATTATTTTGAATTATCCATCTTAAAGTACATTTCCCTGTTCTAAGAAATGCAAATTAAACAAAATGTGATATATTGTACCAAAACTTAAAAAATATAAATCAGCAATTTATTCCAGAATATCCATTCATCCATCATCCATATCCATCATGCTGTTCCATAGAAATAAGAACTGTTACGAAAAGCAATGTAAAAAGTAGTATGCAAAAGAAATAAAAAGTACCAGGCAAAAGGAAAGAAATTAAATTTATTTATGTAAACCCCATTCATTATACATTTCTATGCTTTCTATACTTGTTTCCAGAATGTCTATACATTGCAATTTGTTCCTTAAACTTCTCAGTTTTGTCTTTTTGATGAATTCTTCAGAACCATCCAACTACCATTTTTTCAGTGTTTTCCTTCCTTTCAATCCACATTCACTCTTCCCACTCCTTCATGTTTGTTTTATAGTTTTATTCTAATTCCTTCACCTTATATCGTAAATGGCCAAATAATATAGTTCTTACATATTTCATACTGATCACTCACATTTGCATTCAATTCTTATTCATTTTGCCCACATTCATTCATGATGCTATATCTTCTTGCTTTACTACTTTCATTTCAAAGAAACCTATTCCTACTGCACACAACCTATTGTTCGTGTTTTCCTTGACCCACAATCTCGTTTCCACAAAACAAACAAGCATATTTTATATGCTACCATTTGACAAATATCACTTCCTTACAAAAGTTTACATGCCAAAGAAAATATTATTTTTCTACTTATATTTGTCTTCAAATGTACAGCATTTGCATTGATAGTGTGCATAGTCAATTGAAGAGAGCCAGTCTGATGATGTGATTAAGGCATCATGCTAAAAACCATGAGACTTTGATTCTAACCCTGCCTATGGCATAATCCCAACTGAGTGACTTTGGTCCACTCACGGTCTCAATCAAGCACAATACTTGTGTGTGTGGAGGGGGGAGGGGAACCCTGCAGAAAGCAGTTCAGTTAGTCACCAGGAGTCAACACTGACTCAAAAACACCAAAAAAGTTGGTTGCAAAACAAGATACACAATGGACTGGATTAGAAAATGCCTTTTTCCTTTTCCAATACCATAATGAAAATTGTACTTTCACCTGACTATTAAAAAAGTCAATGTAAAATTTCTCAAATGTTTTAAATTCAGCTGTCTGAATGTATTTCAGGAAAATATTACTCTTTAGTAATCTGTGCAACCTAGAATAATTTATACTAAAAGCAGAATTAGAAATAACGTAAAATATTTTAACCCAATGAATAGCCTTTCTAAATTCTGGTGCAATCCATAAGTGTCAGGCAATAGTTACCATCATCTGCACTAGGTAAACCAGACTACGAAATCACAAGAAGGCTATTTTTATTTAAATTAGTTGTAATAACAGAATCTTGCAATTCTGACTGTGCTGTACCTCTTCTTTTTTATACTTCAGCAGGTTAGGGAGGCATCATCTGTTCTGGGCTTTAAAAACGTTTCAGCTTCTTTTGGCTAGGGAACAGTTCTAGTGTATTTCCCTCAAGGTAAGCAGGTCCATTACTTTCTACAGTTACTTCATCGGACATGATGGCAGGAGTAATATACTGCCATATTTTGAGCATAAACCAGAGAAAATCTAAACTTTTCAGCTATTAATCCCTCCATCGAGTCTTAGATTGTTCATCAATATCCAAACATTTAATATATGAAAATAATTTAATAAATACTATAACTAATAGTATTATAAACAATAATAATAGTAACAACAGCAAAATCTTTGGAAGTTGATATTAACCACTTTAGGAAATCCTCTTAAATTATGTATGAGCACAATAATAATCAGGAACTAAGTTAAATTATATAGTTCTATCATATAGAGACTGTTAAAGTATACACTTAACATCAATTCCAAAGTAGATATTGTGGAATAACCCACATAACCCATTTTCCTATAACTGATTTAATAAAGTCCAGAAATAATTTAACATTCTATATCCTCCATTTAAAAGAACAAAATATG
>JAPKID020007888.1:0-10102 GCA_026931265.2 Tropidonophis doriae
TATAAGACGACCCCCGATTTTCGGTTGACTTTTTTGGGTTTCAAAAGTTGTCTTATACGCCGGAATATACGGTACATACAAATTGAAGAAATTGTGAGATATATGACCCTTAACAGATATTAAGGCCATTAACTGCCAATTCACGTATGTAAAAGCCATGGAGGATATCACAGCAGTCTAGAAGAGTCTTCATTTTTTTTTTACCCCACATCACTTGGTGTCTCTTATACTTGGATGCCTGTCACAGGGAAACTAAGCAGTCTGGTTAAACAATTTGCATAATTTTTCATTAATTAAGATATATAATTCTGTCTCAGCCTGGATTCCAGTATTGAGGTAGGTATGATTATGTAAATTTGGTAATGAATGCTCTTGTATTTGGAAATTTGTTCAACTTGTTGATTTTGAAAAGTGAACAAAGGTGAAAACAGCTCCTTGCTTACACGATCTTTGCCTTTCTAATCTAACCAAATTAGACAACAGAGGACTAGCTACATTAATAACTCTCTGAGAAATGAATCCCTAGAAAATCCCTATATATAGGATTGTATCAGTTCATACCGATTTGGCCAAACCAGTAGCTCCAAAGATCAGCTGGGAGCAAACTAATAAAAGTGAGCCCATCCGCTCACCCTTGCCCTTTACCTACCTTTATATTTCTCAGCCGAGTTGCGGGGCAGAGAGGAATATATATTTTAAAAAATGAGAGAATACAACTACTAAATCTTTTCAATTTCATGAAGGCTATCTACACCAACATTTCTCAAATTTTCTGCAACAACGTATCAATGAACAACTTCTCAAAAAATACAGTGTCTATCCAATTAAAATCTATTTTTATATTTTAGTTGACTGGCAGTGAATGCCTAAAAGAGCCTGAAGCAGTCAATAGCTTATAGTTTAGCCAGCTGATTGGTGGTGAACATGGGAAGGCTATAGTGAATCAGTAGTGGTTTGCAGTCTTCATTAACAAGAATCTCTGAACTGTACCTTCAACTATTGTATTCTCCTCAATTGCCTGATACAACTGATCTTTAGTTTTACAATAGTTTTAATCATTCTTATGATGGCTCATATTGTGTTTAAGACCTTGGCCATTGTTCTTCAACATCCCTAAGGAATTTATTACATTTCCTTGCTATTTAATATCTACATTAATTCATCAGGGGATATCATGTAGAGTTTTCATGGATATATTTTCAATTCCCAAGTCTACTTCTCCTTATCTGATTCCCCTGATTAGTGTACAAACTGGGTAATACCATGGTGATCATTTCAGGCAATCATACTTATTATAGAAATACAACTCAATTACTTTATATTTCAACCATGAGCCACATACATTCTCTTCTATTTCAATTACTTTATGCTTTCCTTCCCCAACTTTAATCATCTGCAAGGAAATGAAAGTGAAGTATACACACTTCTCTGTCCCCATAACAAAATAAACCTCTAGCAACATGACATTAAAATCCCATTCAGAGCATACAAAGCAGGGGTTGGCAAGCTTCTTCAATGTAGGGACCAGAGGCGATGCTGCCACCATTTGCTTCTCCTTGCCCACCTTAAAGCTTGCTTTCCTTATTTTCAAGGACAGAGGGGGACTGGTAAAGCCCTTGTCAAGGAGGTGGTAAATGCTGTCTTCCATCTCTCATGGGATGGATGAATGAATGTATTTTTGTTTTTTGAGACCTTAGGCTGGAATGGTTTTTGGTGGCAGACAACTATGTTGCTCACCCCTTAAGTGGAGGAAATTAGTTCTGGCCTTAAAATGAAATGATTTTACAGCTTTAGGAAAATAGAAAGTATAAGAAAGGACTCAGAATAGCCTTGACTTGCTTGACCTTACTGTCTTTAAAAGAGAACAGTTAATGGTTTGGAGAAGCTTTTAAGATTCTGTTAATATTCCCTACAACAATACTATAAAGAAGTGTTCCTGGAATCTAACCAGTATCTGTTTCTTTACCTGACCTACCTCAAAGAACTGACAGAGAACAAAATACCTACACCATCCACAAATATCAATTCTTCTTTATAGTAGAAAAGCCCCTCAAAATTGCTAAAAGTTCCACACAGGGATGAAGGGATGTTAAAATAACTAAGCAACTCTCAATATACAAAGGTAAATGCTACCCACTAGATTTTTTAAAATTTGACATTTCAAGAGCTAGTAGAAACTGACTTAGAAAGACATTTTAGACTGCAATAAATAATTCACAAAAACAATATAACAGTTGGGAGAAACATTTTTATATTATAGAACCCATTAGAAATTGGATTAAATATAAAATAGCTAATATGTTATTATGCAAATGTATTATATGTCATCATATAAACACTTGGTACTGTAGTTCCAAAAAACTATTAGATATAAAAAAGATGCAAAAACTAACAACTGAAACTATCAGGGTGTTAAAGCAATTATTCTATGAAAAAAGGGAAAAACAAGTGGGAACATTATGGAAGTGTAGATAGTTATATAAGGTCTAGAAAAAGTGGTCAGAGAAAATCTCCCTTCCTAAGAATAGCAGAACCAAAGACTGATTATACTATCCCAATTGAATTCAAGCAGTCAAATATCTTATACAAATAAAGTATATATTCACACCGCACATAATTAAATTCTGGATTTCATTTCCACAAATGAGATATTGCAGTTTTAATGAATCAACAAGGACAAGGCAATCAAAAGCTGCTGGTCATGGTGACTGTACTATCCTACTTTATAAAACAAGAACACTATACTATTAAATGTATTAAACATATAGTCTTTTTTTTTTGCACTGTAACTATGTCATACTGGTTGGAAGAAAGAGAAAATTATTAGTTTCATAAATTGTTCTGCATTAAAAATATGCTCTCAATTTCATTACAATAAGTGTAATTGTGCATACATTACTGTAATCCCCAAACTAATAATCAAATGTCAATTTGAAGACTTATAAATACAAGAAAAGCAAAATGCTTAATTTTACAAGATATTAGTAAATATTAAGTAAAAGTTTAATTTTTGTTTCCAAAAGTAGAAATAGAAGCAGAAGCTGAGCAGTTTACATTCATTGTAAAACATTAAAATTAAACAAAGAATCTGTCTTATGGACACAATCAACCATACTTTATGCATTCCATACAGGTTTTTATTTTAGCTATTCTTAGTTTTTGTTAATTACCCAAGAACCATATTAACATAAAAAGATTGCAATCTATACAGAAAATATTAAAATACCAGACAAAAAATTAGTGCATATAATGCAGAATAATTTTATAACACAGAATAATGTCCATGTAAAAGTTGCTGGGTAAAAATATTGTTTGGTATTTGCTTCCAATCAATAGATCACTTTTATTCTAAAAAATGTTTATATAGATTACAATAGTTTGTTTAATTTAATTTGATTTTTATTGTTTCCTAGAGTGAGAAGGAATGTTAAAACAAAATTACAGTCAACAATCTATGATAAAAGGTTAAACTAAAATTTAAGATTTATTTTGCCTGAAATTTAAAACAAATACATCAAAATACATCAATTAACAATATGATAGTTTATTATTCTTCGATTGACCATGAAATGAAGAATCACTGAGTTTTTCTCGAATATCTGTATTACTGTTCTACAGACATGCAAATTTTATTCAAAGAAACAATGAATTCTAATAACAAGTAAAAGCAACAGAAATGACCGTTATTAATAATGTTCAATCACTAACTGTCCCCAAGGATAACATTAGGTTTTAATAAATCCTGGTGTTCTGGAAACATCATTTTCATAACCTACACAAACAACTAGATTTGCTAAGAATTCATCAGATTATGAAAACAGGGAAGGTTGAAACAGAAGGTTAATCACAAGTTATTATCTCACAGATTAAAAAAAAATCAGCTCAACAATACAAGAAATCAGAAGTAAGCTATGAACCATGTAATATTAATCTATTTTACTGAAAAGGGCTGCAGGGTCTACACCACAGATGCAGCATGCAAAAACCTGTTTGCTCAAGCATGAAGTACGGTTACAACTGTTCCTTCCCTTCCCATTTCTCCCTAGAACTGGGAATAGATGGAAAAGAAACTAAAAAAAATGATGATACATTACCATGCAAAAGTAATTGTTTTTTTCTTATAAACTCTGGAGGAATAAAAAAAAAACTCTAACTACATCTATTCAAAAAAGACAGTGTTAACATCTCAAATATTATCTATTTGTTTAAAGCAGGAAGCTTTCATGGTCAAATATTTCTAACTAACTATGCTGCCAAAAACCAATATTCTGCACAGAAAAAATAATCCATTAAAGGGGTAAAAGAAGTCACTAGGCTAGGATGTTTATCACAGCTAACATTCTATAGATTATACATTAATGGAACAAACCACATTAAAAGCTATTAAAGTCCTTTGCACAAAGCCTAACAACAACTCTTGGTTTAAAGCAGGTCTTATAAGTGGAAACACTTCAGTAATGACACCAGCACTGGAGCGGAAGACAGATACTGGAGTAAACAGGAAGGGCCAGGTCTGTTCAGGGAAGGGATTTAGCAGATGTATCAGGAGGGGTGACCGTGGCTGGGTCAGATTTGCCTTAATAGAAAACAATAGGCGGGAGAGAGATGTAAAAAGGAATATAAATGAGGCAGACGAGCAAGAAACACTGGGCACAGGAGTGTTGTTGGAAATGAGAAAGAAAGGTGGCACAGGTAGGGTGATGAATGACCTAAAGGATAAAAGATACGGTAGAAAGATAGGACAGCTTAGTCTTCAAAGAAATAAGAGAATTTTCAAAAGCCACCTCTATCAGTTAGGGAGATAAGAGAAGCAATAGAAAAAGAAGGACTGATACAGAGAAAACGTTACAGGGATCAGATGGGGTGGAGGGGGATACACACACGATTCTGGGTGGTGCTAAGGGTGGATAAGAGGAGTGCTCTGGGCGGGGACGATAGAAGTAGTCGCGATCGAGAAGTGGGGGGGGATATTGGAAAGCATGGGCATTAAGACCGGGAAAGACCCACACTTGGGGTGGGGGGGTGTTAAAAGAGAAGCAGGTGCGCTGGGTGGAGCCGAGGGCGGTGACTTCGGGACTGGCTCCCACCCCTTTCGCGGAGAAGGAAAAGGGGTGAAAGAATCGACAACCCCCCCCCCCCACCAGCCCCACGACAACCGTTCGCTCGGACTCACTGACCTGGCCGCACGGTCTTGAGGCGCACCGGCTCCCTGAAGTGGCGGATGACGGCTAAGGTGTCGCGGTGAGTGAGGCCGCTCACCGGGGTCCCGTTTACCTCCAGCAGGACGTCCCCGGGAGCAGGAGGCTTCCCTGAAAGCAAAACGGAGCCCGCTCCGCCGCCGGAGTCGCCCACTGTCAGCAGGCGGCCCCCGAGGTAAGGGAATTCTCCCCGTTCGGCGCCGCCCCGCAGGAGGTCGGGGTCTGGGCCGGAGCCGCTCCCCCAGGACACGGAGCACTCCTGCACCTTGCTGAGCCAGTGGCGCTTCCTCCGCAGCGTCTTAGACATGAGGCCACACCATGGGCGCCCCTCCGCGCGCGCGCCGCCCTGTGCCGCCGCCGCCGCCGAGCTCGCCTTACGGACGGTTGGCCGAGCGGCCAACCAGACGTCCGCGCGCGCGCCCTCCCACCTTCTTCTACCACCACCGGCCGCGACTGCCTCCCAACTGGCGCCCTCAACGCGGCGATAAGGACACGCCCCCTCGCCTTCCTTTGGCAACACCTCTTTTCCCCCTGGCGTTGTGTTAAGCCCCGCCCGGCAGTTCACGGGCGGGGCTACATGGAGTGACGTCCAGAAAAAAGCAAAAAGAAAAAAAAGAAAGGCGGGGCGGGGGCAGTTTCAGGACAGGGACGGTGTTGCGACGAGACTTGTGTAGAACTTCCAAGCGAGCGAGGCACAAAGCGGTAAAACAGCGGCACGTTTCAATGCGAGTTATAACTCCACCCCACACAGTTTTATTCAACATGCATCCTGCCGATGACAGGGCGTTATGCCCTTGACGCCGCCCTGTCCGCCTCCTTCCGCCCGCCGTAAACTTAATCCCCTTCGCCCGGAGAGCAAAGGGAGCGGGCCGCAGGGAGGCACCGAGGGTCTTTCCTTGTGGCTGCCTTGAACAGCCACGTGTTCGCCCGCGCTCTCTTTCTCGCTCTCGGGTCAGCGAAGGTTCGACCCACAAAGAAAATGGAGGGGAAGGGAGAGAGAGAGAGAAAGAAAGAGAGAGAACTTTTGCTGCCCCAAAGCGAGGCACCAAGTCGTGCGGCCCATCCTCTGCAGTGCCCGGAGACCCGCGGGTGAACAAATGAAGGCTACCCATCACTGGCGTTCCCCTGCAAGCTCTGGTGAAGAACGAGCCTTGCCCTTGGCAGTCCATTCTCCCTGGACCGTAGTTTGAGCTCCCGTTTCCGACAGGCAAGCGAAGCGGCTGACTTCTTTTCACGTTCTTTTTTCTTCCTTTGGGCAGGGGAAGAGATGAGATGAGATGGGAGCCGCTGTTCTGCTTAGTGCCGATAGCTGGCTCGGAGCCACTGCGCTAGCACAATTTTCCAACTCTCTTTTTGTGTGTGCGTTGAAGTACAACTCTCTGTAATTGTCTGCTATAGCGTCCTACCTACTTCAGTTTCAACCGCAATAATACACGAGCACGCCATAGATACAAACTCAAGGTAAACTGCTTCAAACTCGATTGCAGAAAATACGACTTCAGCCACAGACGGGTCAATGCCTGGACTCTGTTGTTATATCCTCAAACCTCCCCAAACTTTAACCTTAAACTGTGTCCTGTTGACCCCACCCCATTTCTAAAAGGTCAGTAGGGCCCTGGCTAACCTCCCTGTCCTACTGTCCCTGTTTATTTGTACCCATTTCCTGTGCTCTTATGTTTATTCTTATTCCTGTTATCTTGTACATGAGTGACAAACCAAATTAAATAAATAAATAAATGCCCTGGACCAGGACTACTTTTACTACTTTTATGTAGTAAAAGGTGTCTAGTTGAGGAAGGCGGAAATCTCGGCAGGACAGAAGTCATCCTCTGACTTCCATCCTTGGAGCTGCTTTGTAAAAATAAAATTCCTAATCTTTTCCCTGTATTCTTATAAGCATATTGGAATTTACTTAAGAATGTAAAGAATAGGCTAGAACAGACTTAGTATCTGCATTCTGACTTTATAGCTATTTTTTTTCTCTTTACCATAAAGGAAAGTGCCCAGCATCACTGGGAATTGAATAAAATACAAATTCAATACATTTTCATTATGATTATAAAGCAGTGCCCCAGTAGCACCATTATACCAATTGGTGTTCAGGGACACAGTGAAGTCTGATTCTCAATATATTGTATAGTGATTAGTCTAGAGCAAATGGAGCATCAGAAAGCATTCAGTGGTTACTTATCTTGGTAAACCCTCTTTTATAGCAGTTATGACAGCTGCATTTCAGGGTTCATTGATGTACATTAATTAGAATACTGAACTAGGACTTAGGAGATCCAGGTTCAAAAATATATAATTTATTATCTCTGTCTCATAAGGTGATATATTTGGAATTGCTATGTATATCACTTTGAATCATAAAGAAAAGCAGAAGATAAGTCAATTCAGTGAGGAAAAAACTTTGTTACAAATCAAAATATGTATTTTATCCAAAATAGAAGTGGCATTAAGGAAAAGGAAAAAATGCCCACAATTATTCTTTATTAAATCTTTCCCACTAAGAACAAGAAAATGATCACATATAGTTCCTAAATATTAGTTATGATACCTGTTTTTAAAAAGAAATACAGATACTAACAGCTATGGTATGTGCTTCTTTACCTATTTCTTACTCCATAATAATATGCTCTATGAATTTCAGCTTTCCTTTTTTACATATTTATACCCATAAATTTGTACATATTTATAATCCACATCATTTCCATTAACTAATGAAATTACATGTACACATTCCTGATTCTTTAAAAAAATACTAGTTTTAATCATTGTATAAACAATTTACTATTTATTGTTATTTTTGTATATGTTTTAACTTTCTGTGCACCGCCCCGAGTCCCTTCGGGGAGAGGGAGCGGTCAATAAATCGAATGGTTAAGGGACAGAGAGAATTTGGTCTAAATGTGCTGCATAATCACTACTACAATATTTGTTTTGTGAAATTGCCGCTCTTTCAATGTCTGGCATTGTACACTGAGCACTGAGTTTGATACTTCCAGCCTCCATTAGGCCTGCAGAGGAGCCACGCTCCGGGTCCAGGGAATACCATCCAGTGTGGCCCAGAAAGAGAGCCTTTTGGAACAACAAATCCCCTACCAAGGGATCAAATTGGCCCCAAGCCTATTAGCTTTTCATAAAGCCATAAGGAGGTGATTTTGCCACAAAGTTTGGGGATCTCTCTGTGTTATAGATCAGTAGTTATGTTGATTTTTTATACATCAGCTACAGATTGTGTTATTTGGTTTTTACAGTTTTACATATATGGTTTTATATTACTTTGTTGTTATAAGCCACTCAGAACCATGTGTTGGATGTGGGTGGCTATAAAAACTGACATATTCTTGGATGTTCATAATCTTTAGAACATATTCCTTACCTAACCTGTCTAACACTGAAAGGTGATGTTATATCAGTACTCCTATCATTGCCAAATTGGAAGTTTACATAAATTGATGGGAATATCTACAGAATTATGGTAAACAACAGAAGAACTCCAGCAGATTAGAATGACACAGTGACCAGATTAAAATAGGTATATTCTAATGCCAAAGAAAGGAAACAACAGAGTATGCAAGCTATTGTACCATATCTTTAATTTTTCAGGCTAGCAAATTATGCTTAGGAACATCCATCAGAAATTAGAGCCCTACATGAAAGGCAGATGGCAGATGTTCAAACTGGCTTGAGAAAAGACCAAGAAACAATATACATTATTGGATACCTGGATATCTATGGATTATTGGATTCCTGGTAAACTTTTATAAGGTAGCTGGGTGGGGGTGAGAGAATGACCAGCAACAAAATAGTTGCACTCAATTGTAGCAGAGATGGGTGAATTGCGTCTCCTCAATGCAAGCTGGGACCTTGAGAAGACCAAATGGGAGTATAAAAGCATGTCAAACATCTGAAAGAATTGTCACCCTGATGCAAGTCAAGATCTGTTTTCTATCATTCTAGAATGCAAAACATGGAGTAATAGTTTGCGTCTTGTAGGAAAGCAGATTCTTCTGACTGAACATCAGGAAAAACTTCTTCATAGGAAGAGCAGTTCAAGAATGGAATAAGTTACCAAGGGAGGTGATGAGTTCTTCTTCATTTGTGCAAATGTTGGGCAGTCATCTGCAATTTAGATTCCTTCACAGACTAGAGTTGGACTGAAAGGTCTAAAGGGCCCATCCAACTTTATGATTCTATGACTTCCTGCCACTAACAAGGCAGAAAGTGTTTTCAGATGTATTTTCATAGATATACAATCTTATAATTGCTATTTAACATTTGCCTATTCTCATAGTCTCTATATTCATTTTAACAAACATATACATAATACAGTTTTGGTGCACTTTCTTGCCACCCCGTGCCTCCATCTTGTTTTGCTACAAACTTATTCCTTCCATCTTCTCAATCTCTCTTCTCCAGCTTCTTTCTTCCTCCTCTCCTTCCTTCTTTCTTCTTCCCATCTCTTTCCCCTCTCTTTTTCCCTTCTCCTTTTTTAATCTTCTATCCTACTCTTAATTCCCCACCCTTACTTTCTCTGCTTTATCCTTTCTTCTTTTCCCTCCTCATCCCCTCTCCTTTCCGTTGTTGCCCTTGCTTATTTATTTTCTCCGATGGGTTTTCACGGTGGCGTTTCAGAAATCCCAAGTTTATCTTTTAATATAAATAATTTTCTCTGTTTACATTTTATTTCTAATATTAGTTCCACTTATATCATTTTTCCGCTGTATATTTATATTTTAATATTTAGGAAACCAGTTCTGAGAGCCCTATCCCCTATAACCAAACTCACCTGGGGAGACCTCAGTTTTCCCATGAGGTTGTTTTAATTTTGAAAAAGGAAATTGCACCATCCTTCTCTGGATCCCAGCTCTATTATTTTCTTACTAAATAGTTAGAATAAT
>JAPKID020007889.1:0-10101 GCA_026931265.2 Tropidonophis doriae
CAAATGCCAGAGTTTCTGCGCCAACATTTTGGTTGCTAAGCAAGAGCGTTGTTAAGTGAGTTTCACCTCGTTTTACAAGTTGGCCACGCCTACCCAGTTACATGACTGCCAAGCCACTCCCACAAAGCAGGCCACACCTACAGAAGAAGTTCTAAAAAAATTTGAAACCCACCACTGATCTCTAGGTATTCCTAGGAGGTAAATGAAGGATGATCTAAGGAAAAAGAAGAAGGTAAAATGGAGTAAGATGGGGAAATAAAATCAAAGTCAGGAGCATCTTTATTTATTTACTAGCCAATAACCCAGCATTGCCCAGGAATTTATTTATAGGGGGAAAATGTCTGGACCAAATTTAATTTCTAATGTTGGATTTTTCCCCTTACCAGACGGATCCTCCTAGTGGAGTACTGTGAAGCCGTTATCATGGAACTCCACTATGCTGCACAGTAGAAGCCATTTTATGGCAGTACAGTAAAAGCACAACATGCTGTATCTTAACAGAACACACATCCTGAGGGGTGTTAGGGTGTGTTACCCCCCACAGCACTTGTTTCCAGAGAGTAAGTCACCTGTGCACCAGGTTTGGTTGAAATTGCTTGAGGCATTCCAGAGTTATGCTGGAACCCACACATACACAGACACACAGAGCCATTTTTATATACAGTATATAGATTTTTCTTTGTGTTGTAATTTCTGTTTAGGAAACCGGATGAGCTGAAGGATTTGGCCCCGGGCATCAACCCTCCATTTTTAGTGTTCAACAAGGAGCTGAAAACAGATTTTCTGAAGATTGAAGATTTTCTGGAGCAGACCCTCTCCCCTCCTAAGTATCTTCATTCCCTATTTTGAATGCCCATTCAATTTACGTACTCAAATTTCTTTGCAAATTTTATGTAGTATAACTTGGAGGTGGAGAGCCTTTGAGACCTCTGGATAATAGAGTTGGAAGGGACCTTGGAGGTCTTCTAGTCCAACCCCCTACTCAAGCATTTGACCCCATATCATTTCAGACAAATGGCTGTCCAATCTCTTCGACAACCCTCCAACGCACCTGAGGGTAGAACAAGAAGCAATAGGTGGAAACTAATCAAGGAGAGGAGCAACTTAGAACAAAGGAGAAATTTACTCACAATGAGGACAGTTAATCAATAGAACAACTTGCCTCCAGAAGTTGTGAACGCTCTAACACTGGAAGTTTTAAAGAAGATGTTGGACAACCTGGTGTAGGGTTTCCTGCCTATGCAGGGGGTTGGACTAGACCTCCAAGGCCTACTCTGTTATTCTGTTCTATTTGTTGTCTCTTCTTTAAAAACCTCCAGAGCACACACAGCTTCTGGAGGCAAGCCATCCCTCTGGTTAATTGTTCTCACTGGTAGGAAGTTTGTCCTTCATTCTAAGTCGCTTCCCTCCTTGATTAGTTTCCACCCATTGCTTCTTCTTCTACCCTCAGGTGCTTTGGAGGATTGTCCAAGAGAGGAAGTACTTTTTCATCCAGAGGCTCACTGGTCTATGGAACTCCCGGGCAGAAGAAGTGGTGACAGCTGTCAGCCTCGACACCTTTAAGAAAGGATTAGAGGAGTTCATGGAGCACAAGGGCATCCATGGCTATCATGATGGATGCCTAAGGACACCCTCCGGGTTGGAGAGATAGGCAGGATATTTCTCAATGCCATTTGCAGGGAATCATGAGCAGGTGAAGACATCTGCTTGGGAAGACCCTGAAGCAAATGGTGAGTCACTGTGTGAGACAGAATGCTGGACTGGATGGGCTGGGGCCTGTTATAGCAAGGCTATTCCTATGTTCTTATGTTCTTATATAATTTCCAGAAGAGGTTTTTTTTCCAAAAGCATCTCCTGAAAAGATTATGTTTTGCTCATGAAGAGTAAATATGGCCATTTATTGAATTAGTTCTCAGTAGAGGTCCTAATTCAGCAGAACTTCTTGAGAAAATAAAATAAAACATTCTTATTTCTGCTTCATATTGATGCAGTGAAAAAAGATACTTCTACAAATGTTATAGTGTAGCATCAATGCAATTCCATATCACATAAACAATCTAAGAACATATATTTAAATTGCATTGCAAAAGTATGCTGCAATTGAAATATGCTAGTTATATATCTCTAGATATGAAAATCACTAGCAAAAAGAAAATAACCTTAGTGCCATGATAAATAGTCTTGTTCATGTCTACGATTATGGTAATATTCTAAAATATTGGTTTTATTCTTCATCTCAGTTTATCAAGACTTCTATCTGCTAACAGAATAAAATAACTTATTTCTAACATATTTAACATATTCTAACATAAACATAACATATTTCTCCAAAATCTGCTTCAAAATTGAGGAACTTCCTGAAACAGATTATGTGTTCAAAGGCGAGGAGAAAAGGAGAAACCCTCAATCCATTAGTGCAAATTGTGTCACATAATGTTAGATATAAGGCTTTGATGGGTCAGAACTAGATAATGTGGTAGCTTTTATTCCATTTAATAAAAGCAGATTATTAAAAAAAAATAGAAATCATTTCCATTTTTTCACTACAAAGAGAACACAATCAATTGGAACTAATGAAAACAAAATAGAACCTTTCTTGTAATGTGGCTATGCAAAATACGGTTCTTGGAGTTTCTCCCCTTCACCTTTTTTTGGAGTGAGATTTGTTTTGTCTATCCAACGTGGGGTGGGAGGGCAAAAATACAAGTTAAAAATCACTCAAATCATCATCCTTTCCTGTAACCAGTTCCATTATTA
Source organism: Tropidonophis doriae (assembly GCA_026931265.2). Taxonomy (NCBI): domain Eukaryota; kingdom Metazoa; phylum Chordata; class Lepidosauria; order Squamata; family Natricidae; genus Tropidonophis; species Tropidonophis doriae. Next base: position 2,758 of record JAPKID020007889.1, read on the forward strand.
AATGAAATGGCTGTTTTGAAAGGAAAATACAAATACTTGAATAAAATTAGAGGTTGTTAAGAACTTATGCACAGAAAAAGCCTTTAATGTAAATCAGAGAGGAAGGAGAGATAATGGAGCTTAGAAACCAACCTCTTGGCTAAGAGGAACAAGAGCAGTGGAATAATTTAATTGCTCATCAGCTAATTATATGGTATTATAATGTTAATGTGGCTTCACCATGACAATGTAATAGGTATAGATTGAGGCATATGAAAAAGAAAGTGTGGATGCCATAATTATAAGTAAGAGCAGATCTGTTAGAGTAATTATAATGCTTCATCAGGTAATTAACATATTGTTCAACTTGAGATCAGGAGCAAAGAGTGAGGAAGTTAAATATTGAAGGACATGCCTTTGACACTCTAGTGATGTCTAAAACTATTGCAAGGAATAGTGTTATGGATTGACTCTTATTTTCTTACCTTTTTATTTGTTGTGGTAGCTTTAGATGAGTGAGGAAGTTCTAAAAGTATATTGTGATGTAACGCATATTTCTGGGGGTTAAATATATTGTGAATGTTGAACAAAAAGTGTAAGATTCTCAGTCATCTGGATGCCCAAAATAATTGTAGACAACTTGTGATATTTCATGCTGTGCTCAGTTTAGGAAAAAACAGAAGCTAAGAAACTTTCCTTTCCAAAATCATTGAGAGGTACAGCAAACTTTTGGGAAAAGAAAAGTCAGGGGCTACACAAACAAAGGGTTCTCTAGATCTCAGCCAGAACATGCAAATGCCTGAAATTAAGCTAGATTTATGGTGCATATTTTATTGGCTTCCATAAAATAAAATAATACACAGTATTATTCCAAAGATATGGAAAACTAATATTATATTATTTATTTAAATATATTTTTCCAATAGTTAGAAGTTAATATGTGATTAAATTAAACATGTGGGAACCAGTCATTGCTTGGTTAGACCAGAGCCATTATATAGACATATCTCAATCACCTTCCAAGATCATTACAGTGCAATAATTAAGGAAGGTGGAAGAAAAAAATCTCAAATTTGAAACCCTGGACTTTTCTTACTGGTAAGAATAGAGTTAACAACACAAGGCATAAGGGTTAGACTCTTGGGGGTAAAAAAGAACATTTCTGAAGCATGGTAAATGAGGACATTTCTACTATACATTATCAATTAAGTGTGGTTCCATCTCAGATGTGGTAAAATGTTCCATCTGTCTCATGGCATTTACAGCATTTATTTCTATCAATAAATAAGATTTGTCTCTTTTGGTAATTATTGACAGGGTTGTATACCATTCATAAACATTTCATACCTGCTTTCTCTTAAGTTACAATTTGGGATAAATATAGATTTTTTTCCTCACAATTCTTCCCATTGTTATATTGGAACTTAACAGAAAATTGGTAAAAATGTTTTGCAGACTTGCCTCCAGAAGTTGTTTTTAATACAACTTCTGTGTTAAACAGTGCTTCAGCATTGGAGGTTTTAAAGAAGAGATTGGACAACCACTTGAAAATCTAGAAATTTTCTCAAGAATCACTGCCCAGTGATGGTCCTTAGTCTGGCTGAATAAGAAATGCCAGGAACTTGTGACAGAATTAAATGTTTGCAAAGCAGTACTACAGCATTAAGATGAAGAAACGTAACATTTGTAGCACCTACAGCTATGTGAAAAAGTCCTGCACACTTTCAGTTTTAAGCTGTATTTGTATGTTTAGTTTAATTAACTTTTCACTCATAGAAACAACCCAAAATTAAGACCAAGCAGGAGCTGATTGAATCTTTTATTGTATCCTGGCACCACATTGTCACCAAAGATCACGTGCAAAGGCTTATACAGTCTATGCCAAAGTGATGCCGCCTGGTGATAAGCAATAAGGGATGGCCAATTTCATATTAGTAACCATGTTTGGTTACCTAAACGGTCCTTTTCAGGGCCACAAACAATAAAAATGTCAACAAAACACTAGCATCAGCCTTAGTAATTGCAACATGTATGCCACTGGGCATATATCACTTAATCTGTTTTCATAGTCATTTTAAGTATGCGTTGTAAGCATGCAAGAAAATTCACAATCCCCATCCAAACAGCACCAAATTGCAAAACGCTTATGCTTTTCACTTAAAAGCACCACCAGTATTCATTTAAATATAACAATATTTGCATAGCAGCATAAAATATCATAAAATCAATGTGAACAGGAGCACGTAGTGGACGCTATCATTCAAAAGAAATCCAATCATTTATTAGGATCAAAATTCTAGTGTTACTTCTGTGGAGCCAAAACTGAAAATCATTTAATGGTGTCTGAACTTTACCCCCTGTGCTCCTTCCCCTCTGCCTAGTCATAAATCATATTAGCCAATTAGCAGTGTAATTGAATCTACACGTGAATTTACAGGCCAGCTTGAGATTCCATTCTGATCACAGATATGCATGGATTTTTTTTTCTTTTCTCTATGGCAGCTTGATAGTAGTCATGGAGATGTTTTACGAGCTGACAGGAAGGTTACTGCAAAATCTCCATTCCCTCGTAATCAGCTGGGACTCAGGAGGCAGAGAATAGATGGGGACAGGGCCAGTCAGAGGTGGTATTTACTAGTTCTCCGAACTACTCAAAATTTATGCTACTGATTTCCCAGAACTGGTCAGTACCTACTGAATACCACCTCTGATATATACAACATGTCACATAGCATGGCAAATATACTCATTTACAAACTGGTTTCTAAGGACATTTATAGACAAATTACCACATGTATAAAAAAAAGAGGGGGGGAGTCAGAAACCCAACAGTTTTTTTTAAAAAAATATTTCTTTTCTCTATTTTTGGCAATTAATTAATACTATTACTAAAACTCTTGTGTCTTTCTGCTTTTATCTCAATTGGATAAAATGGTTTGCAAGGCAGCAATTTTTAAACCAAGGTACCTCAAATGAGTTAACTTACATAACACCAGACTCAGGAGTGGTTCCTGCAGGCATTGCTACCGATTCAGTGCCTGAAAAAGTTAGTAAAAGAAAAAAGGACCAATGATTTAAGTGGAGCAGTTGTAATCACCATCTTGATTTCTTTTTTAATTTCTGCAGTAGATGCCTCTTGGGCCCCTGGAGACTTCTTTGGATGATCCTGATTATAAGGAGAAGTCTGACTCTTGAACAATATCTGGAAGAACTTGCCCACTCTAGATGAAAACAGAAAGAAAGTTCAAAGAAACAAACACAAGTTCTGAGGACTTGTGAACATGGGCATGAACACTGATAAGAAGAGCAGAGTAAGAGTACAGAAAACTAGGGCAGAAATTAAGACATGAATGTGATCATTCTCCCCCCTCCCCCACCCCCTGTGTGTAATATCAAGTAATCTTGGATTTCATAAAAATGTGGTTGGGTGTTATAGATAATTTTGTAATTTTCAATTTTCAATTTATTTCAATTTGTATACCATGCCTATCTCCATCAAGATGGACTCAGGGCGGTGCACAGGGAATTAAAAACCACAATAAATAACAGCAAATACAATAACAATAATTACAAAAGAATTAAATTAAGAAACCTGTGCTAAAATTCCCATTAATAAAAACCCAACGTCCATTTACTAATTGGCTGGAGCTGTATCGCACCTGAGGTCTAAACTCTAAGCTAGACCAGCTTGCTGGAAAAAGTATGTCTTGAGTGAGCGGCGAAAGAGGGGAAGGTTATTTATTTATTTGGTCAATGACCAAGCAACATAAAAAGAGAAATAAAAGACAACAATTGCAATCAGGATTGACAGAGAGTAATGAGTGCAACTATACAATAAAATAAATTTCGTTTCTCATCAGATCATGTAAATCGCTTTTTACTTTGAGAATTTGAATTTTTGATTATTGGGTTTTCCCCTCCAAAGTTATATTTAAATGAAGCTTTATTTTAATGGGGGAGAAGAATATCATGAGTGATGTTCTAGAATCTAGATAATATAATTTTGCATACTTAACAGAGTAAATATTTCTAACTATCACTAAATTTGAAAGAGTAAGTTTTTAATATGCTGGACATAAGGATAAAAACTGCAACTACCAATAAAGATGTTTAGACTATTTCTTGTACAAAAGAAGGAATATCAACAAGAGTAGTAGAGTACAGTAAACAATAGTATATTCTACAAAACCACTTGATCTATTCCCCATATTTATTTAATACATTTCATTTACAGTAATCATCCAGTAACATTTCCTGTGCGCAAGTTGGGTTGTGCAAGGTTTACAAATTGTTTGGAAGAAGTGCTATGGTCTTATGTCCATAAGCAGATGGTGGTTTTCCAGATTTTTGTAGAAAAGGTTTAGCTCAGCGGTGGGATTCACTTACCTTCCCTATTGGTTCATAAATGTGAGCATGAGCCGGATCTGAACCCTGGGCCTTGAGTTTGATACCCCTGGTATATACAGTATGTTGGAATATACACCTGGTATAAAGAAGTAATATCATTCCTATTTGGAATAGAATGACAACAGAGATTCTTGATTATCCATGCCCATCTGCACCTGAAAGAAAAGGGTCACTCTTTTGAAGACAGCAAAGTTCACATTGTGGACAGAGGGGACCACTGGTTTGAAACAGGTGTCAAAGTTGCCATCTGTGTTAAAATTGAACAGCCCAACAGAGGAAAAGGGCTATGACATCACCTATCTTCTGTGTACAATGCAGTCCTTTCTGCAGCCCCAAGAAGGTTCCATACCCTTTTACATTCTGATTCAGGTGATTCTGAGGATAAAGCAGGATAAAGTTCCTATTGGTTTGCACCAGTTCAGGCGAACTGGTAGTAGTAATTTAGCCTGGGTCGCAGAACTGGTGGTGACCCAGGCTGGCCATGTCCCCAAACTGGTTTCCGGTCTCCGCTGCCTTGCCAGCATGTGTTTTATTAGTATTTCATGGTTTTTGTGCATTCACATGATAATTTTAAGTGAACTGTGCACGCACGTGCAGCGTGTGTCTGCTGTGTGTGTGAGTGAAATGATCCAGCACCAATGCAGTGGGAACCCATCCCTGGGATAAAGATAGAAATAGCGTTAATGACTCTCAGAGAGCCAAAACTGACTCTCAGAGTGCTAGCGGCCAGATTATTGCAAATATAAATCCTTCCATTCCTCTCCAATCAGTTAGAACTGAAGAAGCTTCTTGGATGAGAGGTGAAATGTTTTCAAACGAAAATAAGACATACTAGTTGCCTTTTGGAAAAGGCATCTTTGGGACATTTGGAATAGAAATATTTTTCTTGAATTCTAGAACTATTTTGTTCCATTTCTAAATTCAATGCTAAAAATTATTACAAAGGAAATCATATGTCTCTTGATTTCAATATCTTTAAAAATAAAACGACTTTTTTTTTGTTTGCTCTAGATAGAGAACATGTCTAATGAAAATAAAGAACAAAAAGATGATAAGTGTACACAAACTACAATGGATTTTTTTAAGAAACACGAGAAAAAAGAAAGTGGAAGAAACAATAATCTGGCAATAGACAATGGTATAAACATAGGGGAAAAGCATTCAAAATATTTTGAAGGTATAATTATTCATAATTAAAACATAAAATGTTGATAATCAGCCAATATAGTAAAAAGTTCTAAAGTAAGTTATTCTTCCTTCTCGTTTTTACAATGCCAACAGAAACACCAATATTGAGCACTCTGCATCTACCGTGTTTCCCCCAAAATAAGCTAGGGTCTTATTTTCTTTTGATAATAAGAGCTTGGCCTTATTTTCGGGGAGCTCTTATTATTTTTGAGGTGCAGAAGGTGGCGAGCATGTTCAACTCATGGCTGCTGCCATGTTGCGCATTGCTGGGCCTGCCACTCTTTTTGCGGTGGCCATTAGCATTACTCCATCCATGGGAGGAGTACAAGGGAATGCAAAATGGTAAAAGCAGTGTTGCAGCATTCTGAAGCAAGCCGTGTCTTTTTTGTTAGGGGGGTGGATCACATTCACGTACAATAAAGGTGAAGCAGTACAGGGCGGCTTTTGTCATTCTGATGGAAAAACAACAAGCTCCTGAGAATATCCATGCTTCCAACTGCTTGCCTTTAGGAAAGTAGCAAAGGTTACAGAAATAGATTAATATTATTCCTGCTTTTATATTCTATCTTCTAAACATTATGGGTTTCCAGTGTGACTTTCCCTCTGGATGATAGAAAACCTTAGCACATTGAAAGCCAAGCATGACCAAAATATATAGAAGTACATTAATGAATTGCAAATGAATTGCTATTATTCATTTACTATTAATTGCTACTATTTTTTAGAAAAGCATTTTGCATGTGTCCATATTACATGAAACGTATTTTGAATAATTTACTGTTAATAATATATTCTAGAATTTAACAGATTTAAAATGACTTGCTAATTGTATGAATGAGGGTGATTGTATAAAAGCAAAGCCAAAGGGAAATTGTTATAAGCAAAGCCCTTTATATGTTAAATTTAATTATACCAGAACTGACCTATAATCATGGATTGCTAATTGCGAAGAAAGGGCAGTTCTAGAAAGAAATGAAACCTTACTTGATAAAAGGCAGGCAAGGACAATTTTTATTCTATGATGATGTTACCAGTAGAAGAGCCTAAGACTGTTTTAAAGTGTTGAAATTAGATTGTTTTAATCCCACTATAGAATTGGAACATTCTATTGATTATCTGGATGCTGATATTGCAAATGACTGCATTTTTGAGAGCACTGAAAATATTACCAATGCAATCCATGAGGAAGATTACTTCACAAATAAAGGAATTTGTGAGAAGCCTAAAGAAAAAATTAAAAATACTTGTGAGGAAACTACAAATAACCATATGAAATCTGAAATGGATTCTGTATTGTTACCAGTGATCAACATAGGTGACTTGGATAAGTGCAATGATACTAATAATGCAGAAAAAACATCATCAAAACTTCATATATCTTCCAGTCAGAATATAGATATAAATATTCATATTGATGGAAACATTAATAATCTACTTCTGAGAAATGTTGACAATTCAGTTAGAGATGTACATGAAATGCCTAGCAAACACTTTGATAAATACAGTTCCAAATTGAAAGAAATGAATACAAAGGTTTTGCTCCTGGACTCTCAAGATCGACATGAATCTGAAATTGGAGATAGGAAAATGAATGAAGTTGCCAAAGATAAACTGGTAAATGTCCATAGTTCCAAAGACAACACTGAGCAATCTGCTGAATTTTTTAATAAAGAAAAAGAAAGAGAAAAATCACTAAATACAATAATTAAGAAAATAACTGTGGAAGAAAGCACAAAAAAATCCTGTTCTTTGCTTATGAAGACAACAGAA
>JAPKID020007890.1:0-10101 GCA_026931265.2 Tropidonophis doriae
ATCCTTCCCCTGGAGTGTGGAGGGAATGGTGATTTTGCAGTATCCTTCCCCTGGAGTGGGGAGGGAATGGTGATTTTGCAGTATCCTTCTCCTGGAGTGGGGAGGGAATGGGGATTTTGCAATATCATTGTCCTGGAGTGGTGGTGGTGGTGGAGATTTTGAGGTAACCTTCCCCTGCCACGCCCACCAAGCCATGCCCACAGAACTGGTAGTAAAAAAAAAAAAATTTGAATGTTACCACTGGCTCTGCTCAATATTTTAGTTGTGTTCCACCCAGTTGTAAGCCATATTTGTAAAGAGATTTCTTAGGCAACTCTGCTATTAGGCAAGAGTAGCAGAGTTGCCTCTGCTCTTAGGCAACTCTGCTACAAACATAGGAGCAATAAAGTCTGTTGAGTTCCCTATTGCTATTAATACTAGATATGGATGTGTTCACCATTAGTATGTCTCTGTATAGATAGAAGGTTGTCACTTTGGAAAGCCATTAAATCCTATTATATTAAATCTTATTGATTCCCAGTTTTTCCTCAGCACAAAATTGGTCTGTGTGGCACTAAAAGGCAGAATTGATTCTCCTCCAGCTTCCTTCAAATGTGCTGAACTGCAACTTCCATAATCCCCAATCAACATGATCAGTGGGTCAGCTTATTGTAGATATGGCCCTCCAGGAAACTAACTAGCGATGATCTGAGTCACGGTTTACTCCTTCTCATCATGCCACATAAAAGAATCTATATTTGTCCAATTCTTTTAGAAGCATTTTAAAGGAATGAAAAATGTAGAGACTTAGGTTTATTGGACATTTATATGGCCTAGTTCCCATGTGCAGCCTTTTAATTAATGCCAAGATAGTCTGAGTACATATAGAGACAAATTCTATAAGTAGACTGCCCTCATTGTCTATAGTACTACCTGTATATGCCCATCAATACACTTGTGCCTTTTTTTTCTTCAATTCACATGATAAGCTACAACAGGAGCTGGGGGAAGATGTGGTGGCAGTGACCTAAATTCCTGTTATAATGCTCTATGGAATGCCACAAATCAAGTAGCTTTTAGGAAAATACATCATTATTAGATGGTAATAGCCACCTTTATTTTAGAGGTTATGTCACAGTGCCTGTGAGTTTTCCAATAAGATATAAGAGTAAAAATGCTATCTTTGGAATCAAACTAGACATAGCTGCTGCAGCAGTACACTCACATGTCTGAATGAAGTCAACTATTTCCTATCTGAATAGAAAAACAACTAAACCTCTTTCTTCTTATAGTGCTAAGTGACATTGTTCCAGGCAATTGTTTTCAGTCTCATACAAGACCTTGTTCAAAAGACCTTGAGCCTCAGCAAGGTAGTAAGGGAAGGTTATACAGCATCCTTTTTTATTATTATAAGAAGCTTCACCTTCATTTTTAAGTGAACAGGTCAGACATATCTGATTGCATTTTCACACAGGTGGAGGAGAAGTTCTTGTCTGAAACCCTATTGAGCTACTGCATCTCAGCATTGGCAGCTCTAAACTGTATGGACCATTGATCTAACAATTTAAGGCTTTTTACAATCCTAAACAAGCTTCCCCACTGCATCTAGTCTGATCCTTGTTTTTGCTACCTTCCACTGCCACAGAATGCTGTGTAGAAGAGAATGCACAGATCAGGAGAAGATATGAATATTATATTTAATATTTACAAAGAAATAACTGTGAAATGGAAAATGAAACAATTATATATCATAGAGACAGGGAATCCTAATTTTTCATACTGCAATTTGGGAAGCTGTACTACAGTCCCCAGCCAAAATGCCCTCCTAAGGTGCAAAGTCCCACCTAATGTACCAGATTCCTTCAATCTGTCCCCATTAGAAAAGCATCTATCTCAGAATGGAGTTCTCCCCTCCTTGGTTACAGTGAATCTGTCCACATTGCTATTTTGCTGGTAAGAAAAATTATGTAGCACTTTAAGGATCTCTAAGGACCATTTTATGTTTCTTAGCTGATAGACTTTGTGCCTAAAGCTTTCTTTTTCTGTTCTGAGGTCTTCCCAGCATTGTAGCTACATGTCCACTTTCTTTAATTCATGAAAGGGGAAGAATAGTTGTACGTAGATGATTCCTGTGAAATGCTTCACATTCATTTAACAGATAATCAAATTTGCAGCAAATTCTGGAATCCTTTATCTGTTATCTTATTTGGTTTTCCTGCTTTTAAATATGTAATATATTTTATCTCTTGAAAGCATTCATTGGACTTCGTTTGATGAATAAGATCATAAGCACAGTCATGGTTTTACTTAGTGACTGTTTTATTTAGTGATCGAATTGGTGATCCCAATTATGGTTACAACAACTGTCTGTAATACTCTTAATGCTTAAGCAGCAAGGGCCTTTCTGGCACCAAAAATAAATAACTTTATTATGGCATCAGTTTTTCTACATATATCTCCTTCATTAGATACATGTAGATACATAGAGAGGATCTCCACTGGAAGAGGAAACTACTGTTCCTCCTTTCTTATATCAAATCCTAATTTAGTTGTAAATAGTGCAATTTAACCTTTCTTAGATTCATGGTCTGGAATTTCATAATTGAAAAGTTGTACATTATGAAAAAAGGGAGAAAAACATTATTTCTCCATAGTATACATTATATTAAAATTGTTTTTTAATCCAGTCTTAAATGCCGAAGTTCTTTTAGTAATTTTTAATTTTTGCTCAGTATCAGAGGTTTCATCATCCAGATCCCTTAGGGTATTTTTTAAATGCTTACTATTTGCAAGTATTTAATATTATACATTTATTTAAAAAATGTTTGGGTTCTTTTTTTACCTCCACAGCAAATTCTATCAAGGTGGAAATGTACAGTGATGAAGAATCTAGCCGGCTGCTGTCCCATGATGACCGGCTCATAGAAAAAGAGGACAGCGTGATTGTAGAGGATTCCCTCTCTGAGCCCCTTGGTTACTGTGATGGATCAGGACAGGAACCGCACTCCCCTGGCGGCATACGGCTACCCAATGGCAAACTGAAATGTGATATCTGTGGAATGGTGTGCATTGGCCCAAATGTACTGATGGTGCACAAACGCAGTCACACTGGTGAGCAGACTTCTAGAAAGTGTGAGCAGTAAAGGCTGATGCTTATGCTTATGCTTGTCCTCTGCATAGTTCTTTAAGGTTAAATAATCTGAGAGACCCTGCTAGTCTTACTCAGGCCTTCTAAGGTAACTCTGCATTGAGTTGCCAGGAACTGAAGCAACTCGATAACTACTCTTGTAATTATGGAACGATGGCCCTTTCCTTTGACAAACCTAAGACCTGTTGATGAGTTCATTATTAGAATACGATTTGAACTGGGAAATCTGCTGGTTCATACTCTTTGCCTCTGAATGATGGTACTGTTAATATAAGTCATGAAGTTTGTATCCTTCATTATAATTTCATATGGCCTTTGAGTTAATTTTAAACCACTATTGTGGTTTACATTTATCCCAAGTATAGAAATCCTTTAGAATTATCTATAATCCTACACTATTATGACCTACAGTGAAGTCAGAGCTTCACTTAAGTCAGTGGTAGTCAACCTGGCCCTTACCCCCCAATAGTGGGCATTCCAGCTTTCATGGTAGGCGGTAGGGGTTTTGTCCGATACTGAAGAACTTTCCTTTTTTTAATTTAATTGACTTCCCTACTTTATAAATCACCATTACTGTGAAACCGGTGGGCAGTTAGAAAATTTTACTACTAACAGAGATACTAAAGTGGGTGGTATGTATAAAAAGGTTGACTACCCCTGATTTAAGTCCTGGTAATAGATAAAAACAATCGAATTTTAAAAGCAACCAGAACACTGTACTGTGCCATATCTTTATTGGAAACCTTCAGTCAATATTTATTATTTTGAGGGAAAGTATGGGAAGTCCAGGAAAGTCAGATCTCTTAATAGAGTTCAGCTGAGTTAGATGTTCCAATCAGATGATGATCATGTACAAGTTGAAGGACCCTTTCCTTCAAATATCACACTTGTGTTTGTTACTACCATCAGAATTATGTTTTTGGACCATAAGAATTGTCAATACTCATGAATCTTGTAAGGGCTACAACACTAGTGCCAAAGATTTTGCTCTCCAGGAATCTACAGTCAGGCAGTTCATATACAAATAAATAAAATGCAAGACATTTGTTGTTACTCTTTAGAGCAGTCGTCCCAACAAAAACAGCTCAAGACCAAGGTGCATTGTAATCCTGGGGGTTATAAAGAATCTTAATGTCATGACAAAGAATCTTCAGGCCACTCTTGCAATGTCTTTTGACAGTGTTCACAAATCTACCATTAAAAAAAACACTGCTCCCCAGAAAGCACATTGTTGCTCATCTCAGATCACCTTAATGATCCAGCAGGCCACTGGCTTAATGTTCTGTTAATAGATAAGAATTAGTGAAATTTTCTGACATTAATGGGAAACATTATGTCTGAAGGAAACAAAGTGTTGGACTGTTACAAAAAGAACATCCCAATCATGAGGCATAGTGCCGGAAATATCATCATCTTGCAACCTCAGGAGCCAGGTGCCTCACAAGCAATACTTTAACAATGGATGTTGGCTTATACCAGCAAATTTTATAGGTGATTGTCAGCATACCCATCCATGAGTCCAGATCAACATGGGTCATACAGATCAACAGCAATCTAAACACATAAAATAATATATAATAGAATGGCTGAAACAGAAGAAGGTTCCTGTTTTCAAATGGCTAAGTCAAATCCCTAAATTTAACCTAATTGAAATGTGGCAAGACCTCGAGTGGGCAGTTCATGCAAGGTAGGTTTCAAAGGTTTGAAGTCAAACTGAGCCAAAGTACCTCCAAGACAATACTTGGATCAGCAACATTAAATCAATTTCCAGTGTTTGGAAAGTGAAAATGTACCATATTTTTTGCAGTATAAGATGCTCTGGACCATAAGACCGACCTAGCTTTTGGGGAGGGGGAAAAAAATCTGCTTCTGCCTCCCAGCAATTTGTCTCCTTGCAGCAAACAGCTTGATCAGGTTCAGCACAGCCGGATTTAGCACAAGCAGCTGATTGGTGGTTGGATCAGCCTCTCGGAATACTGCCAAACAGCTGTTTCAGGCTGCAGAGATAACCGCTGCCAACGGTGCCTATCACCGCTGCCGCATATCCCATTTTCGACCTCCACACGCCCCATTTTCATCCTCTGTGCATGCTGTTTTTGGCCCATTCCAAGTGGCAGGGGATCACCATCGCCAGCGGTGCCATTCAGAGGCAATAGGTGGCAGCAATCCCTATAGCCTGGAACAGTTGATTGGCAGTATTCTGGAAGGCCGATCTGACTGCCAATCAGCTGCTGATGCTAAATCAGGCTGTGCTGAAGCTGATCAGGCTATTTGCTGCAAGGAGGCTGGGAGGTTGAGGCCGAAAGGTGGGGGCCAGTGGGTGAGCAAGGTTTCAGCAATATTTGCTCTATAAGATGCACAGACATTTCCAACTACTTTTGGGGGGCACAAAAGTGTGTCTTATAGACTGAAAAATGTGGTATTCAAGTCAGTTACAGTAGTCCTTGATTTACAACCATTTGTTTAGTGATCTTTCAAAGTTATAACGGCACTGAAAAAAGTGACTTACAACTGTCTTTTAGACTTAGGACTGTTGCACCATCCCCATAATCACATAATCAAAGTTTAGATACTTGGCAACTGGCATGTGTTTGTGAGAATTGTGGTTACCCAAGATCACTTCTGAACACTTTTTATGACTATCTGATGAGTAAAGTCAATGGAGAAGCCAGATTCATTTAACAACCAAGTTGTCTGACAATTCTACAGTACTTAACCAAATAATTACAAATCCTTTTCTTTGCCTCTTGTCAAAAATAAAAGGTTTGGGGGAATCAAACATTGGGAAACACATATGATTACTATAAACAGAGATTTACTCTAAGCTTGTTCACCCTGCATGCTTAGAAACTCTACAGTTCTTGATGTCTTGATAGATTCCAAATGTTGAGATCGCTGAGCAAAATATTAATTTTGATAGTCAACAAAATAAAAAATTAAATCTTATTTTAACATTAAAGAGCCTATCTTTCACAACTTTATATGCATTTTCCCCAGCTTATAGGATTTTCACTCATTTCAAATGTTGTATAAGTGATATCAACTTCATCAAATTATTACAGTGTCCTAAAAAACAGATTACTGATTTAAGAGTCTCAGTTGATTGCTTCAAAGTATTTTACAGATGTGAACCAGAAGCAGCAATAATATAAGCACTAAATAGTCTAAACAAAAAATGCTTGAGTTGAATGTACTTGACAAAAAATGCTCTGAGGTAAATCTTCCTAGGTTCTAAGCTCTGCAAATGTTTGTATCAAAGAACAGATTTGATTCACGGGGACAATATGATGAGAGGCTCTGTTTTTGTCTTCAAAAGGAATGCACTGTCTATTTTGTAATAGAGTTATTCCAATATACAAGCTTTATAATGTTTTTTTTAGGTTGAATAGGTTAACACAATGATGAAAAGTCTTTGGTACATTTTTTTTTCTTGCCAGCTGTACAGAAATGTTTTTCATTGCCCTCTACTGAGACTTCTTTTTCAACTTTCTAATCTAACATACAGTCCTAAAATTCCTGATACTGTTTCTTATTCAAAAATTAACCAGGCCTGACAATGCTGAGCTGCTGAACCTAGGCTAGTGCTAAAAGGATGAGGGGGGGAATTATATATATAAGATAGCTTCAGCAAGACCAAAGAGCTAGGCAAGCTTCTCTAATTAAATGCTTATGATATCCCTCCTTCTAGGTGAGAGACCATTCCATTGCAATCAGTGCGGTGCCTCCTTCACCCAAAAGGGCAACCTCTTGCGCCACATCAAACTGCATTCAGGTGAGAAGCCCTTCAAATGCCCTTTCTGCAACTATGCTTGCCGGAGAAGAGATGCACTCACCGGTCACCTCCGCACACACTCAGGTAAATATCCACCATTTTTCTCAGAATGGGCCAACTCGTTGTGGCCAATTTGCCATGGGCAACTCTCCATAGGACAACTCACTGCAGGACAATTAAACAATTCAATTTAATTATTTAAAATAAATAACATTATTTTAACTTCACATTCACATTTCACTTTGTCCCTTCTTTTGCATCATTTAATGATTCTATTCCACCATTTCTTTAATATTAGTGTAACTCTTGTCCCACAGCAAGTTGCCCCATGGCAAGTTGGCTGCGGCAAATTGTTATAGACGCCATTTCTCTTGGGCCATGGCTTGTAGATAATCTTGTTAGACTGGGAGGCTAGTTTCTTGCTCTGTTGCCAATGCCGAACCACTGCCAATGTTACTTGATATTAAAGTTAAGGAAAGTCTTATTGCCCTCTGCCAGTCTTCTTTTCTGTTCTAATTTTGGCTCTGTGCCTCCAGTGTTTCCTTTTTATTTTGATACCTTTCTCACTCACAAATGCTATTTACATACATATCTAATACTTCCTTCCAAGAACTCGTAATGTAGATAGACTCTCAAATCCAGTAGTGGCTATGCTCAGTCTTACTTAACATACAAGATATGAGTACATTAACCAAATCTTATTTTTAAGGAAAGTAGTGAAAAACAGTGAAAATCTCTTCTATGCCATAATAACTGACAAATTGACGATGACGACGACGAAGATGATGATGACGATGACGACAAAGTTTTCCCAAATCACAATCCACTTCATGAAATGCATACCATAAAGTTACTGAGATCCACAGACACTCATATATTAATTAATTGTTAGCCCTCAGTGTCCTACATTTTCGTTTTTTAGTAGCAACAAATTTCCATGGCTACTTCTCTAGAAACCTGCTAAAAATGGCTGTCATAATCCCATTATGTGTTGGATTTATATTTCTTTGTCCAATAGATAAATGTGAGATATTGTCCCTGAATAAAATAAAAAATTGTATTGATTGTTGACATGGGAATGAGTGGAAGGCTTCACAAAGATCTTCTCAAATATGTCATTTTATGTTGTTTTTAGTATAATAACAGCTAGATTATTTTTCGTAAAGAGTGAAATTTGTTCATCTATCAAGTTCTTATTTTTTCTTTTCCTTGGTTTCTTTGGATTGTGTTGGGGCTTTTTAACTTCATAAGTCTTTTTATGTATCTATAATATTTGTCACTTCATTTCAAGTGTCAGATTGAAGAAATGATTGTTAGATTTGTCATTATTATGACAGTTTCTTTAGTTCCCCAGATCCATCAAATGATTTCTTATCTAGACAAATTATCTGCTGTACGACAGAAAGCATTTGAGCTGCCCAGACCTATTCTTTGTGGAAGACCAATGTCTCTGTTGTAAAGGACCTTGCAGAATTGGTCCAATAAAAAATAACTGAACTTTGTCCTATTCACAGAAACAACATCTTGAGCGCTTTTCTCTGTTATATTAGAATTTTATAGACTAAAATTAGGTATGTTCCAGTCTCTCTACTGTATTATCTTAATATGAGTAAGCTACTTGACACGTTCCAGAAATGTTTAATTATATCTCTTGATAATTGTCCATATTTGCTGCTGCTGCAAAAGATCAAAGATCCTGAAGGGCATTATTAAGTTGCCTACCTTTGGCGATCATGCTTTGCGGTTTCATATGAACAATATTAATGGGACACATTATATTGCTCTTTTCCCCTTTCTTAATATTTTAGTAAAATTCACAGTATCCATTTTCACTTGGAATCTTACTTATTCTTATGTTCTACTTCTTATCATTGTGAAATGACCTAGTTTCAGTAAATTTAAAGGTTTGAGAATTTTCCATGAATGGCTAATATGATTCACAGAAATTCACATTTCTGAACTGGGATAGGAATACCTCATCCACCTTATTGTTAAAGCTAATCTACAGTTTAAAATTTAGACCTTGTTATGTAGAAAAGATATTATCTGTCGCCAGTATCTTGTATCTTAAAAGTGAATATATTTAAATCAGTATCCCATCTTCACAACAAAGCTTGCTCACCTATTGAAGAGACAAGCTGGGATTGGAGGACTACATTAAATTGCTTTTAATAGTGACTATTTACAAGAAAATTAATGTAGCAGAGTAGTATCATTTAATATGGTTGAGAGCATAGTTTCTGTACAGCAATTTGTGATTTTGCTGTCAGCTTCTCGGCTGATTCTGCTTGTCAGAACCCAACTGTAAAACACACAAATTGGAATCACATGACCCTGGGACACAGCACAGTCATAAATGCCTACCAGTTACAAAACACCCAAATGTAGTTCGTGGGACCAGGATAATTACAGGTAGACCTAACTTAAACACTCATTCGGTGATTGTTCAGCCTTACCGTAGTGTTGCTAAACAAATGATACTTACAACTAGTCTTCATACTTGCAGCCATCAGTGTCCCTGTGGTTACGTGAATACAATCCAAGTGCTCTGTGACCAGCTCACAATTACAACATTGCAGTGTCCTGCAATGATTCATGATCACCATTTGCAACCTTCACTGCAGGCTTCCAGAAAGCAAACTCAAAGAGGAAGCTGGCAGGATGTTGCAAATGATGACCATGTGATTCATAGGATTCATTTAACAGTGGCAACCAGAAGTGCTGGAACTGCTGTTGCTAAGTGGCACGGTCACATGACCTTGGGCTTTATGACCACATTGTTTTAATGACACCAGTTCCAGTTCCAGTTCCTGTTGTTAACCAAGTAAACTGAAAGTTGGCAGCTGTGCATATACATTTCTCAGATAATCTATCTGAATAGATATGTTGATACACAAACCCCAGTAATACTTTTTGCAGTGTCAAAGGAGGAGGAATTCTATTCCTAATTTTTCTTTTTCCTTCTGGAGTTATTTTCAAATGAGACTTACTGGGTCTTATTTTAGCGCTATTGAAAAAGAAAAGAAACTAGCTAACCATCTAAATCTAGTCAGTGACCAACAAGCAAGAAAGTAATAGTGGATTTTCAGTTGTAGTTTTCAAATAACAGAAAGTGAGAAATACTGCATATGGCTTCTTTTTTTTTTATAACAAAAGTTTTATTGGTTTTCACAATTTTTCATATAGGGAAGGGTAAAATTTT
>JAPKID020007891.1:0-10101 GCA_026931265.2 Tropidonophis doriae
TTTAATATTCCCTTGTGCGCCGCCCCGAGTCCCTTGTGGAGATGGGAGCGGGATACAAATAAAATAAATCTAATCTAGTCTAAAAGGGAATAATGTTCACAGTTTTTAATATTTGTAATATAATAGTTGTTTCTGGTAGTTTAAAAAAAATATTTTTGTTGACTAGGCTCAAATGAGATGTTAAAGATTTGTTTATAGATAAGAAGTAAAATGCAGGCAGGAAATATTTTTGTTGCCTGTTCAGAATAAATGATAAGTTACTGTATTATAGCTAAAGGAAAGGAATGTGTAATATATTTCTTTGACTAAGCATACAATATATATGCTGTTATTTCTGATAACCCTTAATGCATTTTTGTTAATGAGGATGGAAAGAGGAGGCTTTATTATTTGTTTATAGATAAAATATGAGATACGGGGAAAGGAGATGAAATTGTTCGCATTTGCCTTAATGAATGGGAAAGTCATTTTTCTTTAGCAATAGCACTTAACCTCATATACAGTACCACTTCATAGTGCTTTATAACACTCCCAAAGTGGTTTACAATATTTCTTTTTTCTTTATATTTTTTTGTTTCTTTTTCTCTGCACTTGTCATTTTTTTTCCTTTTATATATTTTCTTAGTTTGCATTACTTTTTATCTTTGCATTTTAAAACTTCAACAACTATTGTTATTAAAAAGAAAGAGAGAGAATTGATAAACCCAGACGCAGCCGACTAACTCATGCAGTGAAAGAACAAGAAACTATAATAGAGTCCTGGTTGAACACTCCACCACTTCCACCCCTCTAAATCCTAATGCAACATGACAGGATGGAGTTGTTTTGAAAGGCGGTCTCTGGTGTACTATAATATTGTTTTATCAACATTTGCTTGGGTTGCTCTTGTGTGTTCTGATATTTTAATAGCTATCCAGGATCCTGAATTGGTGTATTACTGACAACATTGCTCTTAAAGAACTTCCTCTCCTGGAAGAAGCACGAAATGTGCATGTGTTTTTAGCAAACTACATTTGCTACGCAAGAACATGCTGGCTTGCCAGTTTTCATTCTTTGTACATATGCAAATTGTTCCACATAGTCCTCTCTTCAAAGCAGGTACTCGCTTCTCAAATTGATGCCTTAGGCCAAAAATAGAAATAATTCTGCACTGACCTGAGGGGACAATGTTTATGTCACCTATTTCTTAAATTGTCTTTCTACAGTGGCATTTTCTCTAAGACTTTAATTTTGTGCTTAATCCCAATTTTACTTCACTAAAGCTCAGTGACTACTATCTTTCTCCAATTATCTTAACCAGAAAAGAACCAGCCTCTGTTCAAAGATGCTGATTACCCAAATAGAGCTGCCTATTTGTTTATCATAAAATTTGTTGTGAAAAATTTCAAAGTGTGGTGTGGAAACTCAAATTATTTTGTTGATCAATATCAAAGGTCAAGCAATAAAATAACAAACAAAAAAAAAACATTTCCAAAATCAGCAAATAGTGGCAATTAAGCATCAAGTGTTTTCCAAAGGATATCATATCTACTACTTTTATTGGCAAAACATCCTATGTATTGAAGCTGACAATGAAGAAAGAATTCAAGACAAATCTAACTTCTGTATAATATACAATACAGAAAGGGAAGTCACCAGAAGATCCTATAAAGGTTGGGATGGTATTACAGTATACTATATTATGAGTAAATTAATATCCAGTCAACTAGGCCTTTGGATATCAAAATCGGCAATTGGAAATCTGGTATCACTGAATTGGTATGAATCAAGTAACATACATTCACTATATTATTTCCATCTTCTCACTGGCCAAAAATGAACAATGAACATAGAACTGGCAACAGAGAGTCCATAGCCAATTTTTACTCTATTACTTACAACATAAGACTGATTTCTTCCAGCATGCAACCTTACAACATTTGTGGACTCATAATGAGGATGCTTAAAGTTGTAGCTGTTTATCCCCAGGAGTCTCATTATGCTAAATTGGTGAGCTTCAGCCACCTGCCTTTGGACATCTTCAAAAGAAGCCAAATCAGTTTCATTACCTATCCTGACAAATTGGCATTCAATGTTGGTTTATCTTTATAATTATATCTTTGATTGCAGAGAGAAAACAGTTTGAAATTGTTAGAATATATTTCAAATATAAGCTGTAAAGCAGAATGAAAAACAGAGTAACTGATATACCCACAGAACCATTGCTATTGCTGCAATATACACGGGACAAGAAAGCATGAAATTATTTGTTCTGCCAGAGAAATTCCTTGAGTTCATGCCTTCTAAGTCATATTGTGGATAATTTCATTTTGGCTTACTGTGATATAAACGAGAAGGACACACAGTAAACCAATAACTTGAATCAGAAAGAAGTATGACGCCCATGTACTTATGGGTGGTTTGGAGTATAACCACATTGTTTGAAGATTATGTACTGTATATTATAACTAACCTAAAGAAGAGGTTTTTCTTTGAAATGTGTCAGGATTTAGAATCTGTAGCCAGGTACATGTGGAACATATTTCTTTGTCTTGCATAATGATATGTGAAACCAACAACTGTTTATAACTGGAGGTTGCCAATCCACTACCATCATTCCCCACCAAGCAAGACTAAACAAATAATGCAGGGTCCAATCTTGGTCAATCACTGGGACCAGAGATTAGATCCTGCAATATTATCCTGGGATAGGTATATTTGCCTCCATTTATAAGAAAACAATGTTTTAGTACATATCTGTGTTGATATTAGTTTAGATAACAAAATCCAGTAGAATTTAAGGCAATTATAATCATCTTTTAAGCTTCTTTTATTTTAGCGGTCTGCTCCATTGGCGGTGAAATCTTATTCCAAGATCATTCACTATAGCATCATTTCATCTACATTGTTTTCCACAAACAAACAAACAAACAAACAAACAAACCCAACCTTTAATTTTGAAAATAATTTCAAGTGTTGGGGAAATAGGGCATCGGTACTTACCTGATACGCCTCTTCTAATAAGGGGAAGATAGCATCCAGGAATGGGTTATCTCTGCTCTGCTCTGATTGGACTGAGTCTGCATATTAATTAATTGAACCAGTATAAAAGCCCCTCCATGAGGCTCCTATCCAGTTTTTTTGACGAAGGAAATGACGACAGACTCATCGGGTTATCCAGGAAAGATTTAGTAACAGGAAAGGTGGAACACATGCAAGGAACCACACAGGAAAATGACACCAGAGGGACAAAGCCCTAACATTAGGCCCAAAACGGACAATTAAATCAAGGACCCAGGAAACAAAATAAGAAGAAGGGTGGGATGGATGCTATCTTCTCCGTATTAGAAGAGGCGTATCAGGTAAGCATCAACGCCCTTTCTCAATAAGGGGAAGATAGCATCCAGGAATGGGACATACCCAAGCCAAACCGTGTCCCATCCAAGGGTGGGGCGTGATACTATGCCGAAGTAACCTCATGTTGATCAACTGCCTGGAGCACTCAGCGTCCAAAGGCGGCCTCCTCAGTCGCAAACCTGTCTAGCCGATAGTTACGCACGAAAGGAACTGGAGAAGCCCACGTAGCAGCCTTGCAGATTTTCTCCAGGGAGGCATGTATGTACCATGCCCGTGTGGTGGCAGTGCTCCTGGTCGAATGGGCTGTGATGCCCAATGGCGCCTCGACACCCCCTGCTTCGTAGGCCAAAGCAATGGCCTTCCTAACCCACTGGCCAGTGCTGGAGACCGAGACCTTACGCCCAAGCGAGGAAGGGTGAAAGGAAACAAAGAGTGCTTCAGACTTCCTGAAACTCACAGTTCTGTCTATATATGTTCTGAGAGCCCTGCAGATGTCAATACCTTGAGAGGACTCACCCAGATGCCCCGTATCAGATGGTGTGAAATCGGGTAAAACCACCTCCTGAGAGCGATGGAAGAGTGACCCCACCTTGGGTATGAATGTCGGATCCAACCTAAGGGTACGGTGGGTGGATCAGGGTACGTTCTACCCTGATCCACCCAATCAGGGTAGAACGTACAAAGATCATCTCTGATCGATAGGGCCTGGAGCTCAGAGATACGGTGAGCAGAAGTGTTAGCTATAAGGAAGGCGACCTTCCATGAAAGAATGTTTAAGGACACTTCGGCCAGTGGCTCGAATGGAGAGTGAATAAGAATCTAGAACCTTTGGGAGATCCCAGGAGGGGTATCAATGCACCACCGGTGGCCTAAGATTACAGGAACCTTTCACGAACCGCTGTACAGTTGGGTGGTGTGAAAGGGTCTGGCCCCCACCCCATGTAATAACAGTCCCCAGGGCCGCTACTTGTCTCCTGATAGTATTGGGGGAGAGTCCCCTGTCCAGGCCATTCTGAAGAAACTCCAGGATTCTGGGGATGGGAGAGACCTCAGGATGGACACCCCAGGTAGCGCACCAGGAGGCAAAGATCTTCTAGGTGGCATTATAAATGTGCATGGTAGATTGCCTCCTGGACACCTATATCGTTTGGATGACCCTGTCGGAGAATTGACAACGCCTTAGGGAGAGCCGCTCAATCGCCAGGCAGTCAGTTGTAGCCAGCCCGGATCCGGATGCTCCAATGACCCCTGGTGAAGAACCAGCCTGTCCATAGGCAAATGCCACGGCTCCTTCTCCGACAAGGTCCGTAGGTCCGCGAACCTGGGTCTCCTGGGCCAGTGCAGGGCCATGAGTATCACCTCCGCCCACAGCTCAATGACTCTGTGAATCACCCTGGGAATTAAAGGAATAGGTGGGAAAGCGTATAAAAGACCCTGAGGCCAAGGTGTACATAAGGCATCCACCCCCTCAGACCCCAGAGCAGGGAATCTTGTGAAGAACCTGTGTAACTGCACATTGCTGGCATTGGTGAAGAGGTCCACCACCAGAGCTCCGTACCATCTGGCAATGGCCTGAAAGAGAGAAGGTGTTAGTTGCCATTCAGAATGGTCTACCCTCTCCCTGCTTAGTCGGTCAGCCCTGGAGTTGGTCTCCCGTGAGATGTGTTCTGCCCTCAGGGACAACAGGTGTACTTCCACCCAGGAGCCCAGGAGATTGGCCTCTCCCATCAACTCATCTGATCGGGTTCCCCCCTGCCTGTTTACATGTGCCTTGGCAGTGATGTTATCAGTCAATATGAGCATGTGTTGACCTTGCACCAGGTGGTGAAAGTCCAGGAGGGCCAACCTTATGGCTATGAGCTCGAGGAAGTTAATGCTACATTGGGACTCCTGTGCAGACCAATGACCCCGGGTCTTGTGTGGAGCCATGTGTGCTCCCCAACCTGAGAGACTAGCGTCTGAGGTGATAGTAAGTCTAGAGGGAACCTTGAAGTGACAGCCCTTGATTACTGCTGAGGACTTCCACCAGGTGAGGGAGAGACGCACATGGGGCTGCAAGGCCACTCTGATTAGGGAGTGGCCGATCCTTCTTCTCTGGAACGGCAACATGAACCACTGTACGTCCCTGAGATGGAGCCTGGCCCAGGGAACTATGTCAATAGCGGATACCATCTTCCCCAGGAGTCTGGATAATGCCACCAGATGGGGCCTGCCCTCCCCCATAACATCTCGGACCAGGGCCGGGAGACCTGGCATGTTACCAAGTCAATCCAGGCCCCCAAGTGGAGGAGCCTGGTACAGGGGAGAAAGTGGCTCTTTGCTTCATTTATGGAGAAGCCATTACTGCGCAGCACTGACACGTGGTCTGTAGGTCGCGGGCCGCGGAGGCCTCCGACCTGGATTGAATCAAGATGTCATCTAAATAAAATTGAACCCGGATGGGAACAGCATGTAAATGTGCCGCAAGAGCCGCCATGATCTTAGTAAAGACTCTGGGCGCCGATGAAAGCCCAAAAGGCAACACGGTGTATTGGAAGTGATGAGAACCGTAACAAAAATGGAGGTATTTTCGAAAATAGGGGGAAACAGGAACATGAAGGTACGCTTCAGTGAGATCTATGGAAGATAAGAGGTCACCTTCGCGAATCCCTTCCAAAATAGAATGGAGGGAATGCATTTTAAAACGCCTATATACAATGTAATAATTCAATCTCTTTCAATCTAATATGGCCCGCCACCCCCCTGAGGCCTTAGGAACCACAAATAACACAGAATAAAACCCCTAGTGTGCTTCCGTAGAAGGCACCTCCTCGATGGCCTCAATTTGTAGGAGATGGGCAATCGCTGATTCCATCAGTTCCCTGCACTGAGGCTTAGTGGGGTGTGGGCAGCTAAGAAAGAAATTAGGAGGGGATGACCTGAACTCCAGGGCCAGACCACACCTGACCATGGAGAGAATCCATGCATCG
Source organism: Tropidonophis doriae (assembly GCA_026931265.2). Classification (NCBI taxonomy): domain Eukaryota; kingdom Metazoa; phylum Chordata; class Lepidosauria; order Squamata; family Natricidae; genus Tropidonophis; species Tropidonophis doriae. Next base: position 6,306 of record JAPKID020007891.1, read on the forward strand.
GAGGTAATGGCCTGCCAACGATTGGCAAAGTGCTGCAGGTGACCCCCAATGGGGAATGGACCGAGATCAGAATTATGGATGGCGGTAGTTGCAGTTACTGGCCCCTCAAAATGGCCATCTAGACTGCCCCTGCGTGGCTGACGGAACTGCTGGTGTGGGCAATAACGTTGGTTAAAACTGCCCTGCTGCCTGAACAAGTACTGGGAATAGTCAGGCCTGTAATTCCCCTCCCTGATCCTGGGTGCTGAAAGACTGGCACCTGGGATATGGGTTGGTGTGGTTTGCCCCCCTTCTAGCATTGGAAGACAAGACCTTCCTTTTGTCTTTCCCCTCCACTAAAAGAGGGTTAAGAACATCACCAAAAAGGGACTGCCTCTGGAATGGGTCCGCCGCCAGTTTCCACTTTTGCTTCATGTCCGACTGCCATGGACGGAGCCAGAGCAGCCGGCAGGAAGCAATGGAGGATGACATAGCTTTGGCAGAGAAGCGGGCTGCGCTCAGGGTGGCATCACAGGAGAATTGCACTGCGGCAATTATCTTGTTCAAGTCTTGATGCGAGCGGGCATCCACGGATAGAATCATGGCTTGCAACTGTTGAAGCCAAAAGAGGCTCGATCTGGCAAAAAAGGAGGCTGCCGTAGACAATCTCACAGCCCAGGCAGAGGACTGATACCTGCAGTGGAGGACCTGATCGGCCCTGCAAACATCAGGTTTCAGGAGGTCCTCCTGACCCCCGGGAGTGCTGTGTTCAAATACAAGGCAGTGACCAGTGCATCCACCTCGGGCCATGCCAGGGTCTTCTCTAGTGAGTCAATGACACTGAAGAAGCGTCTGTCGTTTGCAGATGGCGCCAGTCCAGAAGCTGGGGTTATCCACTGGCGCTGGACGATGTCCACAAATATCTGTGGGGTAGGTATGGTATCTGCCTCCACTTTGTTTTCGAGAAGGAATGGCTTGGACAACAGAGGACGTGGCTGTGTGGGAGCAGGCAGGGGAACAGGCTCCCAATTGGAGGCCGCCTTGGCCTTGGCCAGTAGAAGTGAAAATAGGGCCGGGGGAAATAGGCCTGTAAACGTAGGCTTGTCCATGGGCAACTCCTCATCACCCTAAAGCTCACCCTTGTGGACCTCCTGGTCATCCACGTCAAGCAGGGTGCCCTCATCAGACCCCAAGGGGGGGAGAAGAGAAGAAACCGCCAGGTCTGCCGTAGTAACTGCTGAGGGCCCGCTGGAAACTGGAGGCATCGCTGGAACCTGGGCCTTTGCCTGTAGGCCTGCTGATATGCCCTTTTGATGGCCTCAGAAATTATGTTCTGCATGTTGGGCATCACGGACGTCACTGACGCTAAATGAGGCAATGGGAGGGTAGCACCACCAAGGCTTCAGTGCATAGGCCGGCAGCCGTGGGCATGTAGGTGGCCTCCCCGCGAAACACTTGGGGCCTGGCTTGAGTGCTGGCCCACAGGCCTGAGATATTGATCTGTAATATAGGGCTGAAGGGCCCCGAGAGGGAACAAAGCGCAAGGGTAGCCTCAGTCGCCGCCGGTTTGGGCCGGGCCTTTCTCTTCTTGGCCTTAGGTTGCCTGGAGGCTGAATGGGATTGGGACCTGTGGTGTCATGACCCTCTGACCCATCTCTCCCCACAGAGGAAGTTGCGGGGGACATCAGCAGGAGGCCTGGGGCCTGATCCTGCAAGGCCGGTGCTGTTTCGGGCCTGCTTTCCTCAGGGGCCATGCTCAAAATGGCGGTCACGCCTCGGTAGCTCACTCAAAATGGAGCTGCCTAGAGTTCGTACCTTTATTCTGAGGCCTTTCTTCGCTCCCCGCGCAGTTGAGAAGGATATTTATGAGAGAGCAAAATAGAGGGAGAAAGAGTGGGAGAAGAGAGAATATCGTTGTGATAGGCTCTTTAACTTGTTTTGTTCCAAATAAATAAACAAATAAATAAATAAATAAATAAATAAATAAATAAATAAATAAATAAATAAATAAATAACTGGACTTTTGCTGGTCAGTTAGCCAAAAGTCTCACGTCCTTATCTCCTACCTATTTTATCAGAGATCAGTCCTTCTGAACAGGGCACACAATCATAGCAACAAAATTTTTCTCCTTCCTTCTTCTTTCGGCTGGAACCTGGATAGCAGTGGTCATTGCACACAGAAAGAGGAAGCACCTGAGCAGTAAGGGGTATGAGAGAATCAGAGAATAAAACACCTGCATTAAAATAGCTTTCTTAAACAAGGAACTCATAACCTGGTTGATGAAGCATAAGAAAATGCAATTATTTTGTGGTCCAAAATGTTCAAACCACAATGTGGCATTTCAGGCAGTTCATGATTTAAGCCATTGGAAAATATTATACTTCACCATCTTAAAAGGTTCCAAAAGACTGAAATATAATTTTCTTCAATTACTGCCATGTATTTGCCCAATGGCTTAAAAGAGTGCTTTATTTTTGCTATTAGCTGACAGCTTCTTCTCACCTGGTTAAAACTTCTGTGCCATACGATTTTATTGTCATTAAGAGTTAATTCTCTGCTTGATGGAGGCCGAGTTTCTAATGTTCCAACTTTGACTCGGGAAAAAGAATTATTGGGGAAAGTAATCCAGTTTGCAACATCAAAACCTGTAATCAGTTCTCTGTTTTCATCAAATGTAATTGTGTCTCCCATACTGTTGTTGAATGTGATGCTTTGCAAGAAAGAATGAAACTGTATTTTTTTAAAAATGAAATAAATTAACAGCAAGATTTTGAAATCATGACAACTACATCAAATTATTTCAAGCTGAACATCTTGAAATACAAGCTGAACATCTTGAAACACAAATTAGGATTGAGGGTGTCTTAAAGTCAATGTTGACAGCTCTCTGGACAAGATTCTGCAGTTCCTTTGGCAAGATGTCCAAAATTGGCTTGCCATTACATTTTTTGTAGGACTGAGAGGGTGACTGGCCTAAGGTTACTAGCTGGCCTTGGGCCTAAACAGAAGCAGAAGTTACATTTCCCAATTTCTAAACTTAATGACTATACCAAATTGCTTGTCATCATATGTTTCATATTTTATAATCACAGTCTTTCTCTTTCACCTCATTAACATGTTAGCCCCTTTTTTTCAAAATATTGAACTACATGCTATCTTCAAGGCAGAGATTTATGCTTCGCAAATTATTATGGCTGTTATGAGAAATATCAGCCTACAAGAATTTTCAGGAACATAAGGGAAAGTAATTGACAAAGATCTAATTAGAAAACCTACAGGTTTTTGGCTACACAGAATCTGAATGCATCCATAATGGACACTCAAACGTTGTTTCTCTGATTCCATGACAAAGTGGTCAGATGGATCATCCAAAAACAGTAACCAATCCAAATCTTAGACTACACGATTTTATCTTTTCTATCCTCTGGACCTCCAAAATAACACCCAAATTAAACTTAATATATTACTTTTCCATCTCTACAACATCCCTCCATAGTCTGCCATCTTCTCTATAGCTCTTAGAATCCAAAACAAAATTCACATGTAAAATGACAAGTCTTAGAAAAAACAGCAAGGGCCATTTCTGGATAAAGGCTGTGGCCCCACAGGAAATTATGCAGAATAGACAAACACTATCTCTTAAACCAATGTATACCGTATTTTCCGGCGTATAAGACGACCCGGCGTATAAGACGACCCCCCAATTTGACAGTTAAAAAATAGGTTTAGCCCTATATTCGCCGTATAAGACTACCCCCCCACTTCCGAGGCAACACCAGTTCTTTTTTTAATTAAACTTTTAATGAAGGACATTTT